>SMLS01070063.1:0-134447 GCA_004785975.1 Popillia japonica
TAGTAAGCCTATTTGTTTGCTGTGTAATTAATCCATTTCATTGATGAAAGAATTCAATATAAAGAGGCATTTCTCAACTAAGGATCCTATGCTGCACTCACTGGCAGGTCAAATAAGAAAAGACAAAAACCAGAAGCTTAACGCAAATTTGAAAAAACAGCAGTAAACGTTTCATAAACAAAGAACACAACTTCATAATGTTCTGGGAGCTAATTTTATAGTTCGTTCAAAATTGGCAGGATCATTAAAACCATTTCCAGAAGACTTAGCTGAAGTTATCCACAACTTTCCACACATTTCATATACGATGTGCCGCTCAGGTAGATAGTGATGTGAACTAACCTGTCATTCGTTGCACAGTGTAATAAATTTTACTTGGGTTTTTCAAATTATTATTACTTAAAAACTAATATAATATACAGGGTGTCCGCGAAATACAAAGCATGCTTTTAAAGGATAATAGCTACAACGATTTAGAAACAAAAACATATAATACACCTTGGGTCTATCTGTAAGCGTAAACGAGAAAAGAAATTATTTCTCATGTCACAAACTTCGACGCATACTGTACACCGACAGCTGATCAGTGCAAGATTTACCCGACGATTACAGGCGTGTGTTGCAACACATCGAGCCTTTCCTGTAATACATTTTCTCCTGTCTCTCAAAAAAGTCCTTTTTAGGACCACCAATGTATCAAATAAAAGAAAAGAACTCAATTTTGTAGTAGCCTTTACGAAAGAGCTTAAAGCGCCATAACATAATTGCAGTAATTACATTTTTTTCATTCAATGCGACTTTCCCTTAACTTAAATTTTCATTTACCGATCGGAGGCTGCTATTAAATACGCCCTTTTCACTCTAACTTCAACATAACATCGATTTTATTGTCATAACATTATTAAAAGAAAACGCAAAGGTACCTTTATTTTAAAACGTATGGACATTGACTTCGTACGATACAAGTTCAAGGTCGTATAAACAGATGATGCTTGGCTTGCATCTGCGCTTCTAACTGCATACGTGTACAGTATGGTGGAAGAGAAATGACACCACGCTCAATTTCAAAAGATGAAATAATTCGTTTTCATCGTTGTTTTCAGTTATTTTCAACCCTACATTTTTGATATGGTTTTTTGGTTATTTAAGAAGCAATATGGATGAGTTTTCTTGTACAGTTTGACCAAATAAGGTTTTTTAGAAATATTTTTTTTCTCGTTTACGCTTACAGATAGACCCAAGGTGTATTATATGTTTTTGTTTCTAAATCGTTGTAGCTATCATCCCTTAAAAGCATGCTTTGTATATCGCGGACAGCCTGTATAGTGCGAATAATAAATTAATCCACCATCCACTCAAATTGCTAAGATTAGCTAGATTAGAATTTAAAAAAAAAACAAATATAACTGAAAATGCGGAATTGTTACCACAAATCGATAAGCAGAAGATGTGCCAAAAATCGAACGCATAGCTCTGATGGACAGTATCATTGCCAAAATAAATTCACCAACCGTTTCATTTGGTAGCTTACCATAATGCGGAAAAGAAACAGAAACCACTCGTAGATGAGGTTTTCCGACCATAACTCGATAAACCGAAGGTGTGCCAAAAATCTAACGCATAGCTCTGATGGACAGTATCATTGCCAAAATAAATTCACCAACCGTTTCATTTGGTAGCTTACCATAATGCGGAAAAGAAACAGAAACCACTCGTAGATGAGGTTTTTCGACCATAACTCGATAAACCGAAGGTGTGCCAAAAATCTAATGGATGGCCCTGATGCCCAGTCTCATTGCCAAAATAAAGTCACTAACCATTTCATTTGGTAGCTTATCATACTGTGGAAAAGGAGGAAAAACCACTTGTGGATGGGGTTTCTCGACCATAACTCGATAAACAGAAGGTGTGCCAAAAATCTAATGGATGGCCCTGATGGCCAGTCCCATTGCCAAAAGAAGTCCACTAACCACTTCTTTTGGTAGCTTATCATAATGTCGAAAAGAAGCAAAAGCTACTTGTGGATGGAGTTTTTCGACCATAACTCGATAAACAGAAGGTGTGCCAAAAATCTAATGGATCACTCTTAGGGCCAGTCCCATTGCCAAAAGATATTATTATTTAGAGGTAGATCGACCGCCACGACCTTATGTTCCTTTGTTCATTATATTTCTGAAGCCGTGGACGGACGTCATCAGGTCGATGTGGTTTTCCACAGATTTTGCTAAAGATTTCGACCGTGTGCAACACCAATTGATTTTATCGAAACTACATAGATTTGGACTTGCTGATAATGTGATAGAGTTACCACGGTGTTAATTGAGTGGTCGCACCAACTATGAAGAATATAAGGGCTTTAAGTCTCAGTTTTATGAGTCCTTGTCCGGGGTCCCTCAAGGATCTGTATTGAGGCCGTTGTTGTTTTTAATTTTTGTAGACGATATTGCGAAATCTATATCAAGTTCGAGTTATTTACTGTATGCTGATGATTTGAAAATCTTTCGGCATGTCGACACCTTAGCTGACTGCAATGCCCTGCAGAATGATCTAGCAGCTCTTTCTAGATGGAGTAGCCGTAACTGTCTGTCATTAAATATTAGCAAATGTAAAGGCCATGGTGTTTAGTAGGAGACAAACTGTCATTAATTATCCGTATAAACTAAATGGTACCACTATTGAACATTGTGTGCGCTTTCAAGATCTGGGTACCTATACTTTTGGATTCCAAACTTACGTTTAGTGATCACATACTGGATGCAAGCAACTAAAGTATTAAGTTTCATAACGAGAAATACGAGGAAATTGAGTATTGCTGCTCTGGTATCAACTTATAATGCTTTTGTTCGTTTTGAGTTAAAATACTGTGCAATTGTGTGGAATCCCGGTTATTTATATTACATCAATATGGTTGAAGGAATTCAGCGAAAATGTCTAAAAACTTTATACTATCGCCAGCATTTAGTATTCATATCTCATAACTACTCCTATGGTGATCTACTGGATGAATTTGGATTCCTTTCTCTAAGCACTCGCAGGATTATATCTGAAATTATTTTTGTTTTTAAATTAATTACTACTGGGACTAATATATATTCCAGAAGAGAAACAGCTTGGTTCAGGGCCAAAGAAACTCAAATTATTGAAACATTGAAACGGAAGGGTGGTGTCATTTCTCTTACGCTATACTGTACACATATCAATATAATCACATCTGTATCATACTTGCAAGCGCCCCAGCATATGTTTATACGACCTTGAACTACATTAGACCATTGTATCGTACGAAGTCAATAGCCATACGTTTTAAAAATGAAGGTACCTTTGCGGTTTTTTTAATAATGTTATGGCAATAAAATTGATGTTATGTTGCAGTTAGAGTGAAAAGGGAGTGTTTAATAGCAGCTTTCGATCGGTAAATGAAAGTTTAAGCTGAGGGACAGTCGCATTAAATGAAAACAATGTAATAACAGTGCAATTATGCTAGGGCGCTTTAAGCTCTTTCGTAAAGGCTACTACAAAATTTAATTCTTTTCTTTTATTTGTGATAAATTGGTGGTCTTAAAAAGGACCTTTTTGAGAGACAAGAGAAAATGTATCACAGGAATGGCTCGATGTGTTGCCCATTTGCAAGAACACATGCCTGTAATCGTCGGGTAAATCCTGCACTGATCGGCTGCCGCTGTACAGTATGCGTCGAAGTTTGTGACATGAGAAATATTTTTTTTTCTCGTTTACGCTTACAGATAGACCCAAGGTGTATTATATGTTTTTGTTTCTAAATCGTTGTAGCTATCATCCCTTAAAAGCAGGCTTTGTATTTTGCGGACACCCTGTATGTCATCGTTCACGTGGTCGAAAACGCAGAGTTGTATGTTATATGTGTTCCAACAATGTATGTATGTAACGAACACCGTACTGATATTTGTCTAAACTGTAAGAGAAATACTTAAAGTTGCTATTGGCTTCACTAAATAAACGTTTTCCAAAAATTTTCTTTTATTTTTCCAAAATTAATTTCTGGGGTGACTGGTGACCCCAAGTATACGTTTTCAAGTGTGTTATTTTGGTATACCTTCTAGGGTTAACTTTCGTAGTTTGTAATAATTCCAAATTTCACGATTTAATTATAAAGTTGTACCTATTTTTTCCATTTCATTTTCTCATTTTAATAAATTGCATTATAAGAACATTGTCGTATTATTTCATGTCAGGTATCTAACGCTAAGTATTATGAATACTGCCTTAAAATAATATATGCTTTACAGCATTGACAGTTTGCCATATCTTTTTACTTTTTTTATGTCCAATATCTTACCGATTTAAAGCTTTTTGATTTCATTTTTAATTAAAATAAAAAAAAAAACAATTTCAGATTTAGGAACTTACGTGTTGTTTATGATTAAAATATAAAACCATGGATAAATAAAACCACAAAATAGAAAACAAAAACATTTATTTTTAATAATTTAATTTAATTATATAGATTTACCCGTTCCTCTCCTCAACTACCTTACCATAAACTTCTTCCACCACGCTTTGTTAACGTTAACTCGATTAGCTATCACTACTCCTTCCGTCAGATCGTCCTTTACATCATTGTATTGCGGAATTTGCGTGCCAATTTCTCCGATAGGATATTCTATTTTAAGCACGTCGTCCGGATGTCGACTACCCGACTGTACGGATCTGCCGAAACGTCGTCTGAAATCATTCGAGGGAGGCTGTTGCGGCGGCGGTAACGTAGATCGTTCTTTGATAAGCCTCTGGCGTTCGTAATCGAAAACGTTTTTATCCACGAACGAGGCGACGACAACGACGAAATAGAGGAAAATTAGGGTTTTAATCATCTGGAACGACAACGATAAGAATGTTAAGTGTTTCTCCCTTTCTGATAGGATGAGGAGCAGTTAATAAACGATACTGAAAAGTATCTAAAAAGGCCGTGCATATGTTAGCTAACATACGAAAGCTCTTTACCGTACTGTTACACTATGATCAATATTTAGACTCGGTAGACGGTCGTGCTGAGGTCACGCCGCCTCGTTCATTTAATGAAAATTTCTGCAGCGTGTAATGAGAGGCTTTAAACTAGAAACACGTGCCCTACTCTTTAGCGGGGAAACATTTCGTCGGCGAGAGAGAGAGATGAATAATAGTCGTCAGCTAGGGCTTTTAATTCTTTCGATACTCAGCGTTGTTGGACTTGGCTAACAGTTGAAATGAGCGACGTTAAACTTTAATACGTTTTGAAGTAGTTCGAAGCAGAAGAGGTAGAGAACAAGGAAGACTGAGCATCACTTAGGATTAATGATGGGAGTTTCTTTTCGGAATGTTTAACTCTCGAATATATTTCTGCCAAAATATATTTCAAAAAAAGTACCTATGCAGAAATGACCGCGTTTCATGGAAATGTAGATTAGCAACTTGTAGATATTTACCTATGGAAAAAACGAAACATCTTGAATACAATCATGTTTCAATTGTTCAGAATTTAAATGGGAAGAGTAGACTTGTTTAGAGAAAACTGTAAAGCTTCAGGAGTTCCAAAACAATGTTTAGTAGACTGGTATATTCGGAAAATATAATTCAATAGAATCGTTTAAGATTTAAATGATGATGTGATGACAACAGACTGACAAGACAGGCGCAAAACTTAGAGAAACTCATCCAGTTCTTGGTAAGGGGTTCCATAAGGAAAAGCCAAGCGTTTACCTAAAATTCTGCCTAAAAACACAAACAAATATTAAGTTACGAGCTGGTCACATGTAGTGCAAGGCCTATAATTGTGGTATTTTGTAACGCAGTCTAAATGAAATTTCGATGTAAATTATGTTTCAGTAAAAAAGAAAAACAATCGTTCAAGCAGACATTGCTGTTAAACAATGGGCTCAGAAATGTTTAAGGTAACACTTATACCTACGAGGGCGTTATCTATGTTATCTACATAGCCATGAAACAAAATAATGACGATGTCAAACAAATTATGGAAGAATTGCTGTCACTGTTAGAAGTACATGTGATAAGTTGTGTTTAGTTGAGTGAATGAGTGAAACTAAAGTTGAACATCGCAGCGTAATAAAGTTCCTGACAAAAGAAGGCAATGGTCCAACAGCAATTCATGAAAGAATGGTTGCTGTATATGGGGAAGATGCACCATCTTATTTCCAAATAAAATATTGGTCTAACCTTTTCAAACGATGGTGCCGAGTGTCAATCAATGATGACCCAAAGTCCGGACAACCCATTGAAGCTCGAACTGAAGACAAAAGTCAAAAATTTGAAAAAATCGGCGGGTAAAGATCTCTGTCATTGCCAATGAAGTCTGTATATCCGAAACAAGTGTCCTCAAAATGTTGCATGACGATTTAGGTATGAAGAAGGCGTCTGCACGGCGGATGACCAGATTGCTTACACCTGATCAAAATCTGTGCAGAAAAGAAGATTTTCAAGAAAATTTGGTCGAATTGGAGTAGGTGACAAAACATTTTTATCTCGAATTATCATCTGGGATAAGACTTGGGGACCCTCTTACTAAACGAGAATCCATGCAGTGCGTTCATAAGGGCGCTCCACCACCAAAAAAGGCCAAGACATAATTTTCTGGAAAAAAAACTGATGGGAACTGTTTTCTGGGATGCTGAACTTGTCAGGTTCATAAGGCAAACAAAGTTCAGCAGATAATCAATGACTGTGGGTTTATAGAGTGCAGGCATCCACCTTATAGCCCCAACCTAGCTACGTCAGATTTCTTTTTATTCCAAAATTTGATAACCAAACGCAACAAACCTTATTTATAAAAAAAGATTATAATCAGAAAAGTTTGTTGGTCAAGGTTATTAAAAAGAGGCAAAAGAGATATGGGTCAGATAAGTGAGAATATGATGGTATGAGAAAATTATGTCGTAGGAAAGCACATTTACACAGCAACAACTACATGGCAATATGTTAAGATGACATATTTTAAACTTATTACATTAACCAAGTCAGCAATTTCAGAGGGATCGATTTGTTTACTGGGGAGTTTTGTGGGCACAAAGAGGTGAATGTATCGGTATGTTTTAGATCTGTTACAATTAAACTATAATTCCACAGCCGTCGGTGTGTTTTTTTGGAAAAAAGCATATATATATTTAAATGTTTGCAAACGTTGTAAAAATTTGTCAAAAAATTCTTCATAAAGAAGACCATCGCCAAAACGACCACAAAAAAACAGCAATTTTAGATACGACTATATGCTAAGGTAGTTTCAATTGTCTTTCTTTGATCGTCTGAACGTAGAATTGAAGAATATTCAAGATTATATTAACAAGAAGAAAAAAGAAATAAAAGAAAAATAATGTTAGAAAATGTTGCCAAAAAACTGCAATGAGATGCCAATATTTCAAAATCATATTTAGCTCTTCTTTGGTTGTGGTTATCTTAAGATGCTGCAGTTTTGCTTTTCATGTTTCTAGATTTTCTCCTCATATACACAATAGAATGCATTTTTTTCGAACTAAGAGTTAAATTGGAAAGAATTCTTGGAATAGCAACATCGAAAGCAACAGGAGCATTTTGAGAGTAGGCGCTTATGTACTTATCTTATTTTCCTGATATTATTTTTCCTCTTGTAGGTCAATTAAAACACTATAATTGGATTAAAGATCAAATTTATTCCAGAACCTTTACACTTTATTAGGTTTTCGTTACTACTTCTTCAGTGGAATAAAATTGATATTTCATTTGTGTCAATTAATAAACATCTAGCCATGCCCATCAAAAAATTATCTACAGACAAAAATTTCAGTGATATACAGGATTATGTTTACAATATCGTAGACAATTTAAGATATATACTGCTCCAAGAAATTAACCATGCAGTAAACAATAGTGAATTCGTTGCAGGTCGACTGGTAACAAGTTCTCTTTAAAGATGAATCTAGATTTTGTCTTTATAACTGTGATAGACGTGTTCGAGTGTACAAACGACCAAATGAACGATATGCTGAGTGCAACATTCTGAATACCACATTATTTGGCGGAGGTTCCGTAATGGTCTAGGGAGCCATATCTTTGACAGGGCGTACGGATTTAGTTGTGTTAAGTAATGAGAGTCTCAATGCTGATCGGTACATATTGGACATCCCCCAAGACTATGTTATGCCATTCGCGCCTTATACCGGACCAATTTTTTTATTAATGCAAGATAATGCGCGACCGCACAGTGCTCGCATAGTTCAAAATTACATTGAGGCTGCTGGAATAAACACTACGAACTGGCCATCAAGAAGCCCAGATCCCAATCCAATACAGTATGTCTGGTACATGCTTAGTAGACGCCTACAAGGTTATCTAAACCCTGCCAACAACTTGGAAGAGGTGGAGCGCCGCGCCTCCTTATTGAAATATGGAATGGATCGAAACAAAATGACATAAGCTCGCTTATTTTGAGTATGAGTCACTGATGTGAAGCCGTTATTAGAAGCACAGGAGAAAATATTCGATAATAAGGTGTTTTTATTAAAAATTTCGCTAATTAAGATTTTCGAATTTTTCTATTTTTCATTAATTTTCACAGTCGTTTAATTTAGTAAGAGATTATGCAAAGATGAGTATTAATGGTTGTTAGTAATCGAAGAATTGAATATACTTCTCTATCCCGTCACATACTATTGTTTTCTAAAGAATTTCTTAGTGGTGCGTTAATTTCTTGGAGTACCTAGTGTATTTGAAATGTAATTTTATAATCATAAGAATAATGATCTTTATATCAATGTATTCTTTGTCAAGCTCTAACAATTCTGTTCAAGGACTAGCAAAAAAAAATGGCAAAAAACCTAGTCAGGAGCTTAATTTGATAAAATTCAATCGTTATTAGGGGATTAAATTATTATAAATAATACTTAAAATTTCAATATTCGTTCAAAAATTAACCGCGTTATTCTCTTTTTTAATGTAGGTATATCATTTCATATATTAATCTCTTTTTATAACTGTTTTCTTTTTTTTTTAATCTTAACATTTTCAAAGTATAAGTTATGTCGTAATTCTTTAGAATGCTTAGACAAAGCAGTTTCCCCGGTTATGTTATGCGTTACAGTGTATTGATGATTACAGATTCGTTTTTTTAAGTATTGTCCAGTTTGACCTACGTAACATTTATCACAGCCTTTGCATTGTAATTATATACATTACTTTGATTATCTTTTCTAACCTTAGTTTTTAAATTTGTAAATAACTGTTTGTTATTGTTTGGTGTAAATGTAATGTTTATATCTGATTTTTTAAATTCGTATTTAATTCTGTCACTTAATTCGTTGATGTATAGAATTGTGTGATATATTTTACTATTTTGTTTGGTGCCTGTATTGTATATTTTATGTATTTCCTTTTTACTAATTTTTCGTAAAGTTCTTTTGGATAACTATTTTTGTCTAAAATTAATTTAACTTTGCTTAAATTCTCGTTCCTAAAATCAGGACATGCTATTGACTATAGGCTATTAAATTCCTATAGTCAAGTAAACTATTAATTACGCTTTTTTTTAATTTTCGGAAGTGTTTGAAAAGTAGTTTTAAGTGTCCATTGCCACTAGTTTTTTATGTACCAATTTATTGTTATGTTTGTGTTATGTATTATCTTAATATTTAAAAAATTTATAGAATTTTGATTTTCTTTTTCAACATTAAATTTTAATCTATCATGATAGGAATTGAATGTGTGTAGAACATGATCAATTTTACCTAACGGTATGCAACATTTACAGTCATCTACATAATACTTATAAAATTCAACATGACAATTAAGTTTATTTAATGAATTTTGCTCAAGACCCTCCATTACTAAATTTGCTACTACAGCAGATAATGGAGAACCCATTGAAGTTCCAAAAATTTGTTTGTATATTTTGTGGTTGTATTGAAAATAGGTAGAATTTAAGCAAAGTTTTGCAGCCAACATGAACTCATTTTTTGGTAAATTTGTATAATCTCTTATTAAACTACTAGATAAAGCTAAATCTAAAGGTATAACGATACCACATCTAAACTTATTAATTCAAAATTATGTGATACCATTTCTTTATTTACGAGTTTAACAAATTCCCACGAATATTTTATACTATTCTCCGAATTTCCCACAATATGACTAAGAATTTTGGATAAAAATTTTGATAAATTGTACGTAGGTGACTGCATACAATTTACAATGGCCCTTAAGGGAATATTAGATTTATAAATTTTAGGGATACCGTAAATACATGGGGTTATAGTATTATTTAAAAATTCATAAACCCAATATTCCCTTCTATTAATGTATCTAGGTATAACAAATATCAAAAATTTAAAACTGATACAACGAATACTAACCTTGGAACGTCGATAATTAATTCAATAATAGCACAAAACGAATCGGTTATGTGCGATAAACATGTATAGATGCAGAACACGGCTAAAGTAATGTTTATATGCTGTGGCGTTATTAAATAACTGCGGCTATTTCATCAAGACGAGAGATGGGAGACATAAAATCCCCACATATGTACACACACACAGATATGTATCATAAGACGTGAACTCGACAAACGGTTATCGCCAATAAAAGCCTTGCAAGTAGAACAAGTTTACATTAGTTGTTTACTTCGAGTGAGTACACACCTTAAAATAAGAACACTTCGCACTATAAAAATGAAATATTCAATTGTATTTCTATTTTGCGCACTATTTAATTCCATTTACGCCTATCGACAAGAAAATCTGCAACCTGAATTGGGCGACCTAATTTTCGCTTTACCACCACCAAAATTGCAAGGAGTTAACGTCTACGATAAAGTGGCCGGAACGGAGGAAATTATTCTGGTTGAAAGTGTTAGAGGTAAACGTTCTTATGACGATGCCCTTCTTCGGAGAATCAACAACAATATACCAGGTGCTCGAGTTGTTAATGCAGCTGAGGAAGATGGTACGATAGTTAGAGGATACGAAGATGCCTACAAGAGAATATTTTTGACGTCTAAACCGAATGGTGATTTTAAATACACTCATACTGTTAGATTCTAATTTGTATGGATTTTATATAAGTATACAATACTTAGTAACATATTTTTAATTAACTACACTTATATCTGTATGACTGTAAAAGGTGTTTACACCCGCCTACCACATACTCCTTAGGTCAAAATAAGCCGATTTAAGTAAACTTACCTTATGCAGTCCAACGTTGCTTAGTTTGGTCGTTATGCGGCCTTGAAGTTAAAATTTAGAAATCGTTTTTTTATTATAAATTCAAACTTCTCTTCGTTTATCGTCTGCTAATGCTCATGAATGCGATTGGACCCAAATTCGTCCTCTGGATTTAAATACTTATGGAACTTACAACTTCTTCAGGTGTTGGTGCTGGAGGCGTAGATGCCATAACTAGCTATTACTTGTATGTGACGGTGTTGAATCTCTCTGTATAGTTTTTAATTTACATTGTATATATTTTAATCTCTAGATCATTTATTTAAATTCTGTTCTAAATTTTGTACTTTTATTTGATTCTATTGTCTACAATCAACATTCATTTACAATTTGTAATTTCAATACTTTTAACAGTTCCCTTAATTCAGGTATATTTAAGGATAATGGGAAATACCGGGGTAAATTCTTTTCTATTATTATGTAGAACTTGCAACCCTCTTTAATACTTCAAATTGCTTTATTACTTGTCTTGAAATTTCTGGATTTTCCTACTATCCACAATTTACATAAATCTATTATTCAATTATCTATAAATTCCAAACCAACATCTTTGTAAAATCAGTACCGTTTGAAATATTGTAATACATACAGCTTCAACGCAGCGACTCATACGTTAATTCATATACTTTATATCTTTTCCTTTTGTTTATTTATTGGACTCTTTAGTTGTGCGTGTTAGTTAGTAAGTGAATAAATCTTTACGTGAGCTTTGGTGTTTTCATTGCAACGAGAAAGCAGTCGTTCATACCTTTGTACGGCGACAAACACAACAATTATTACTATTATTAATTTTCTAAATTTATTATACATCACCGTTTTCTATGTAAAAGCGATCTTTTTTGATTGATAATGAAAAACTTAATGACGGATATGGGGTACTCCGTTCCCCGTTATTAACTTTTTGCGAATACGGACGACGACGTCACCCTTAGGGCCATGCAATATGCTGGAAATTATGTTAAGAAGAAAATTTAATATTTGTTATAATTTAGGAAATATTTGCAAAAAATTAAAAATCGTCCAAACTTTGGAGGGGGCTGTACCCCAAAATCGTGCGGATACGCTGATAAAAAAAATTACGCGTCTCTTATTTTGGGGTACTCTTTCGATCTGTAAAGTTTCATCGGAATCGGTGAGGGACACCCGCCGGTGTTCCCTTGTGAGCTAAAATTCTGTTTAATTACAGCTTGAAAGCACCCATCATAGCTTCCCCATCGCCTCTATGTGGAAGGGAATACAATCTAGCTTATACAGGCTGTTCATGAATATGTGGGCAATATCTCGGATACAGAAAGTTTATGTAAAAATAACACTGTTTGTTGTCTATATATGTCTTTTTTACTAGGGTGCACCATTGCTGAGATATTCAACCCTAAACATAGAGCTGGCTAGGTGGTTTTTTAAATGCTATTATGTATATTGCCTTTTCTTTCATCCAATTTTAAGGTGTGTAGGTTTTCGGCTCTCCAATAAGTGTTTTGCTATTCCTTGGACCTTAAGTGATAAAAATGTATTCTTAATGGATTTCCATAAAATGCTCTGTTTCCGAGAAAAAATAAGTTTAACGAAAATAGGTAACAAGCTATTTTAATATGCATTAAACTGTACTTCTACTGTTCGTTTAGAGGAAAACATTTTAGATGCCATGTGTGAAGATTCATCCACAAGTGTAAGAAAACTTGCTGCTGAGTATGATTGTAGCAAATCTACAGTTTTTAACGCTCTGAAGGAACAACTATTGCATCCTTTCCATTTTCAAAAAATACACGCTCTAATTTAAAATGGTTTTCCTGCTAGAGTGCAATTTTCAAATTGGTTATTAGAACAGCATGGGATTAACCAGAACTGTATCTGTTCAATCCTTCTCACCGATGAAGCAGGATTTACCAAAAATGGAGTAATAAATTCGCATAATTTGCATGTATGGGCTAATGAAAATCCCCATGCCACATTTGTTTCAAGGCATCACCATCAATTTCAACTAATTAATGTCTGGACCGGAATCATAGGAGATAATTTACTGGGCTCATTTGTTCTACCCAGACCATTAAATAGTTTGCAATACTTGGAGTTTCTGCAAAATAATTTACCACTGAAAACGCGACGAAACAGGTGGATAGGTCGAGGAGGACCTATTGCTTGGCCTCCTCGTTCGCCGGATTTAAATCAATTAGATTTTTATCTGTGGGGACATCTAAAGAATTTAGTTTATTCCACTCCAGTAGAAACCAGGGAGGAACTACTAGAAAGAATTACTTTTCACTGCGAACAAATCAACCCTGGGGTGTTAAGGCGCGTTAGAGAATCTTTAATTCGATGTATGCAAGAGTGTATTCGAGTCCAATGATCTACTGCGGAGCCATATTATTAATTTTTATAAATAATTCTGTCAAGTAAATTTTAATGTATATTGAAATAAAATGTTACCTATTTTCCTTAAACTTATTTTTTCTCGGAAACAGAGCATTTTATAGAAATCCATTAAGAGTACATTTTGCTCACTTAAGGTCCAAGGAATAGTAAAACACATATTGGAGAGCAAAAACTTACACACCTTAAAATTGGATGAAAGAGAAGGCAATACATAATTGCATTTAAAAAAACACCTAGCCAACTCTATGTTTAGGGTTGAATATCTCAGCAATGGTGCACCCTAGCAAAAGAAGATATATAGACAACATTTATTTATTATTTTTACATAAACTTTCTGTATCCGAGATATTGCCCACATATTCATTGACATCCTGTATATGGCCGCGGTCAGATAGGTTCGAATTGCTCCTGTAATTCCTATGCAAGCAAAATCCTGTATATTTAAAGCGTTTATACTTGTTTCTATATGGTTTTTGGCCACAATACTAACAGATATAAGTTACTCACTCTGTCTTATTCCCTAGTCATAAACGAATGAAGCAAAAACACAGTGCTTAAAAAATTAGAAAATATATTTCAGTTGTGTCTAGAATTACTTTTAATGAGAATTCCGGTAAGCCGTTACGCTTCAATGTGCATTCAAGTTACAAACGGGCTTACTTGTTCTTGAGTACAAGAGCGAGCAGCAGCCCTTTACGGTACCAGTAAACATTTTCATCAATGAGTAACTAGCGGAAAGTAGTAAACCTAAATGTTTCCTAGTAATAGCGCAGGAACAAAATCATTATTATCAAAAGTGTGGGTTTTACCTCTCGGGAATAATTCTTTTAGTATAGAGTTCTGCATCGAGTGGATCTATCAGTATTTGTTTAACTTAAACAATGTTAATTTAAAAAATTTATGGATTTTTCTTATGACAAATTTAGCTTTATTTTACTATTGCTACTGTAGAGATTGGCGGGATATCAAAATTTTGTTTGTGTCATTACTTTTGGCCAGAAGTTCTACATGTTTTTATTGTGTTTAATGCGATCAATTAACCAGTCGAGGCGCTTATTTTAATGTACATACTGTTTAAATTTTGACTGATTAAACTGATTTATATAAATTTCGTAATTTACATAAAATCTAATGCACACCTATTTATTTTAATAATTGTTTTGTGCTTGTGATTTTATCTCTTTCTCAAAATGCTTTCATAATAATAAATTTAATATTTTAAAATATAAAATCTAATTAGGATTCCCTTTCCAGTGCTCAATTTCGATTTACAAATTATGTATCCACAAATTCTGTTTGACGACAGCTGTACCAAAAGAAAATTAATTTTAGGCTGTACATTTTGTCAAAATACACTTCGTCGGAAAATTAAGGGATCATAGATGAAATGTAATACATTGCGATAAGTACTTGTAAACATGGAATTTTATTGCTTGACATATAAATAAAAGAAGATTTAACCAAGTTTGTGATTATTTATTTAACTAATTCGTAAACTAATTTCAACAATAATTAGTAACGGATGTAACCACCCTTCGGTCTTATGCAGGCCCTCATTCTTTCTGGTATACTTCGAATTAATGAAGCAACCTTTTCTTGCGGAACTGTTGTCCAAAATTTCTTGGAATATTATTAACAGTTATTGGAGTATTGTCCTTGGAGGATGTTCTAGAGGCTTAATCTGTCTCCCTAAATTGTCTCAGAGATATACACTGGGGTTAAGATCTGGGCTCGGGCTGGCCACTCTAAAACATTGATTTTGGCGGCAATCAGTTCTTTCCTTACGATGTTAGCAGTGTGTAGCGGAGCATTATCATGAATGAATACAAATTCTGGCACATGTAGAGCACCAAATGGTTCAACAATTGGAACTATCACATCATCCCGATGTCTATGTCTTATGGCAGTCATTGTTTCCCTCTTCATGACATAAATGCTTGTACAGTCATCAAGAGTTATGCCAGCCCACACCATATGATCCGCCACCAAACGTTTCCCTTTCTGGTATTGTGCAATCGCATCATTGCATTGTGTAAATCGTTCACCTTATCTTCTCCACATTCTCACGACGGTCATTAGTTGAAAGGCAGAACCTGGACTCATCCGTTAACAAACCGTGTCTCCAGTTGTCAATTTTCCAATGTGCATTTGTCGAGCAAATTCGAATCCAGCTCTTCGGTGGGCAGCCGTTAATACTTGCCCAGTAGCAGCTCGGTACGGTTTTAGATCAGCATCCTCACCTTCTTCGAACGGTATTTGCACTCCGACACCAGTTGCATTCTGGAGGTCATTTCTTAATGGTTTAGCAGTACATAATCGTCTTCGTTTACCATAAATCCTCAATAATCGGTCTTCTGCGATCGTGGTCTTGCGTTTTCTACTTTGGTCTGGCCGTCTGCGGTAGCTATCAATCTCTTGATATCCTCGCCAATCTCTATTAATGACAGATTGTGTAACAAGCAGTCTTCGACAACTTATTGTTCGGGGTACCCTTCTTTGATAAGGATTACCAATTTTACAACCTCAATTTCGGATAAATGACCATGTTGTTTTTATTAGATATTACATTAATCAAAATTGACACCTTCATAATAATTTTAATAAATTAATGTTTTTAAGAAAATATGTATAAGTCTTCAAAAAGGAAGTTTGTACAAAAGACCAAAAGAAGAAATGGCAAAAAAAATTCTTCATTAATTATAAGATTATAAAGAAGCTATATTATAATTTGTTACATCTATAGTTTTAGTAATTTTCGATACATTTAATGACAATTAAATAGACAATATAGAGTTCGTGACTTTAAACGTTTTCCTTGCTGATTTTTGTACTTATTATATACCAATTTAATCTTTAATCTTTGGAAAAAATGTTAAATATTTAATATTGAAACATATTATCCCGCTAACATGTTTGTCGTTTCACATTTCATTATCATGTTTTCATTTTCGTTTCCCTTAGCACTGGATACATAATAGCCACCTACGTAATATCGTAAAAAGAGTAGGTAGTCGTGTATGAAGTGGCCAGGGTAAAAATTTATTAAATATTTACATGATGAAGAAACGCTAAGCACCACATGGTTCCCCAAAAATGAACGAAATTTATTTCGTGTTTTTTAAAGGCTAGGAATACACTGGACTGACATCAGAAATCCTCGTTAGGGCCGCCATTTTGATAATCACGTAGTGACACAATTAGAGAATCTTCTTTAAAGTACTACCTGATTAAGATTAAAAATAAGGTGATAGCTGTATTCTGGCATAAATTATGGAAAACAAGTTTGTTGTGGAAGCATTATGTTTCTTCTTGGTACTACATTTCCGTATTGCTACCTTAATAACATTTAGTTTAATTTATATTAAGGACTGACAAAAGAATTGTTTTTATGACGCTAATCCAAATAATTTCCTCACTTATTGAGATTTAAGAACTTTTGATTGCGGAAAATTTAATACCTATCCTAATTTAATTTAATGAGAAAGGAGTCAAATGCTTTAGTGTTATCTGCTGATGGGAATGTATATTGGTAAGTTCGATTATTTAGCATAAGAAAACCTCATCCTTCTTGTTTACAAAGATAAATTAGCTTCGGCACACAATATCGCGGAAAGGGCAAAGTAATTAAATTTGGAATTTTGCATTGCTTTTTGTAACAGAAACTGTTCGCTGTATGTATGCTTTGTATATTAGTTACAGGAGTTAAAGGAGGCGTGGTTTGGATATAAATCGAGTTATTTTGAAAGAAGAAGACGACATTATAAATCTTTGGATCTGCCACAGCATTGTGGATTTTAGCTTTATTATACCAAGTGACTATAAATGCTTGTAAGAAATATTAACTTTGGCAACACTGAAAAATTGGCTTGCCTGGTTATTCATTCTATATAGGTACAACTTTGTTGGTTATGTCATATGTATCATATGGATGCGATATGCATGTTTGTTTACTGATACTACAAGGAAGATTTATAGAAAACGATGGATGAAACATATTTTAAACGACTAAACAAAAATTATTCAGAGTTGCTCAAAGTGTCGACCTTCCATTGCTAAACAACACTATACTCGTCGTGATAAATTGTTAAATACATTAGTTACCATTTCAGGTTCTATATTTGCTATTGCCTCCTCAATAGCGTTCCGTAACTGTTGTAAATTCTGTATTTGATTCCGGTATATGTGTTTTTTAAATAAGGGAACAAAAAGAAATCTAGCGGCGTCAAATCAGGAGATGTACTTGGCCACAAACCTACATTAATCAAACGGTCTGGGAAGAATTGGTGTAAATAATTAATTGTTATTTGTGCAGCGTGTGCTGTAGCTGAATTTTGCTGAAAATAACCACTCGTTAACTCTATGTCATCCAATTGATTTATAAATGATTCCAAAGTAATGATTTGTTAGCGTTGAGCATTAATCGTTTCTTGAAAGAATATCGGACCAATAATTCTTTGTCGTGACATTGCCACCCAAATACCGATTTTAACTGGATGCAATGGCACTTGGATTAAGTTCTGCGGATTCTCTGCCGACCAAGTTCTGAAGTTCTGGGAATTAACATAACCAGACAGATGAAACCAAGTCTCATTCAAATGAAAAGTGATATTTTGCTGGTCAATATTATTATGCAGATCGTTATTATACCAGTAACAAAACTGTGTTAGTAATACGAAATCAGGTGGGTGAAGTTGCTGAACAATTGTAAATTTATACGGATGTAAATGTAAATGCTTTTTTAGGATCTTACGAGTGGATTCATAGGAGAGTTTTGGAAAGGACGTAATAAAGGTTAAAAGGAAATAATAGTAATTGATAATGGCACTCTACCTATTTGTTGAGATAAACGACGTACTGAAATATGAGGATTTTCTGCAACATGTTCATTAACATTATTCAAAACATCAAGTGTAGCAACAGTGGGCCGGGTAGTATATTTACCTTTAGCCACAGTACAGGTGTCCAAAAACTTTTCAACAA
Source organism: Popillia japonica (assembly GCA_004785975.1). NCBI lineage: Eukaryota > Metazoa > Arthropoda > Insecta > Coleoptera > Scarabaeidae > Popillia > Popillia japonica. The sequence continues at coordinate 18,573 of SMLS01070063.1, forward strand.
TTCTTGTAGTGTGTATAGTAAAGCTACGGTAATCAACTTGGTTCTCTCGATACATTGCAACAAATTGCTCAAATGTTGATTGCAGCGAATATATCCAATTACCGTCATCATTTTGTAAACCACTTCGAAAATAAGCCATTACAATAAATGTGTTTTGCTCAATAGTAAATACCATTGTGAAAATGAAATTGAGTGGTTTTATTTGTATGACTTTTACTTTGACACATCTGACAAATTTAAATTTAAAAATCAGGTGTGCTAACATAAAATTACAGAAGTGTTGCCAACTTAAGTCGAAAATTTACAATCATTTATAGTCGCCCGTTATTACCTTACCATAGATAATGTTATATGTATGTAGGTAGTTAGCAGAAATAACTTTGATGCTTCCGCAAATATATTATACATTATTGAAGGATATTTGATATTTAATTTTAATGCGGTTGTAAATTTGTTACAAACAAATGATACATATTTATATAACAATACCTGACTCGATAACTTCCGACCTGGAATGTATTCCAGAACTGCGCGAAATGGATACCTGGATTTCTATCTGTAACTTTGGACAAACTGCCAAACGAATTCCTGCGAGAATTCTGGTGCTCTACGACTAGATTGATTAGAATACTTTTCTACTAAGTTTTGCTAAAAATTAGACTTTTATTTAAGAACGTGTTACCAAAAGTGTCCACAACATATCACATCTACTTTTATTCGAACACCACTTTAACATTTCGTTCGCAATATAAACTACGACGACATATATTCGCTCCAACTTTCATTTGTATTGGTTTGTAGCATTGAAACGAAAATTGAGTAAATAAATATTTCGCAACACATGCACTTGACACATGTAAACACTTACTGATGAGCGGCGTCTTCTCCGTAGGGGGCAATGTTTCCCTTATAGTCATTAGAAATACTGTCATGGAAAGTAGAGCGCTTATACCCAGCGTTACTTTTTCCCCTGAGTCTGAAGGTACGTAGAACACCAGTAATGCTGAAAATAATAAGAATATACCAATTATTTGCATTATTCCACATATTTATTTTTTTTTTAGTAAATTTTGAACTGCATCGAATAGCGATACGAATCACAAACAGAGAAAGTTAAGTAAGAAACTTAAGCTAAATTATAAAGTTTTAATTAACAGTTACATGTATAAGAAGGAGAAATATAATACAAATATTACAATATATCATGAGCATTTCACGAATTAATTATGTTTTGTCTGGATAAACTTTGTTAGAATTTAGTTAAACCAATTAGCGAACAGCATCAATTTCTTTAAACTGATTAATTTAGTTCATGTTCCAGGAAGTTAATTCTATAACAAAACGAGTTTTAAGATATTAAATTTAATGGGAACAGCAGAGTATACCGTTCTAAAACATAGTGGCTTTTCATATTTATAGGTCTGTGACTATGCGTTAAAGTTTCTTTAATATAAATACTACTGAACGTTTTAATTACATAGATTGTATACGCTCTCCAAAACCTTCCTATAAAGCATGGTAAGGCACAAGAATATAAAAACTACCAACTACTTAACTTACCAATACAATTAATTAAAATGCATGGTAGAATTAAATTGAAGACGTAGAACATAGGCCTTCTCTTCAGTTTAATAGTGTATGTTATATCCGGATAAGGCTCGACACAGCACGAATAATTAGCTATGTTTTTAACAGCGTGAAAACTAACCAAATCAAATTCCCCATTCGCTTGATAGTTGCTGACGTCACCTTCTTCGGTTTGTTTTGCCAGCTCTACCTGAAAGCAAAAAATAATGCCTAATATCATGGTATTAGGCTAAATTAATAATTTCTCAGTAAATGTAAAATATTCTTTTTGTTGTTATCAATCTCACAAACTCTTATTGCAGATACGTGAGTTCAGATTACTTTATTATTTTTAATCTAATATGATCCTTTCCACCCTTTCTTTCTCTACAGTAATTTATATTACGCCCTTGCCTCTCAATACATAAATTCGACATTCCAAACCTTTTGAATAGGATCAGGCTTGTGTAATAACGCTTCTTTTGAGTTTTATCGTAAATTTCAGCGCAAGAATCTCTACAATCTCGACAAACCCTTAAGCCTACATAGTAAGCTAATAGAGAAAATAAGATTTGGGGTACGTATTCTGCTCGGATGGAAATTGATCACTCGTAACGTGTAAGATCTGTATAGGTCGTAAACAGAAGTTGGTAACCTTCTGATGTTAAATTATACGTAACAGATTTACAGTACCTATAGTAAAGATATGCTAAATTTGTAGAAAAAGGTTTTGTCTCGTGTTTTAGGTAAGATTCGCTTACTCTTTGTAGAATTTCAATAATTTTTTTAGCAAGAAGTGATATTTAGTATTTCTGAACAGAATACCTACATGTCCGTTGTATTACAACATTATTCAAAAAATACTGAAATTTATGTACAAGAAAGATAACTGAATATTAACAGACGCAAATTAACAACTAATTTTTTAAATTCTGAGAATAGGGGGTGGAAGAAAGCAGAAAATTTGGACGTGGTGGTATAGTCAATAATAAACGAGGAATATTCGAAAACTAAGCTCCGAATCATCGTAGCTAATCGAATGTCCCGCCAACATTGAAACGCGCAAGCGTACCAACTCCCGGCATGGCTTGCTCGTCAAACGACGCTATTTACATTGATATTGTTGCAGTGTGGTAAGTGCAGTGCTACTTCAAAATGTTTAAGACAATCGATCAGTCCGTCGACTGTGAAATACGGTTAGTGATTCGATTTTTGACAGCAAAGAACATTTCAGCAGGGGAAATTCATAGCAGCAAAGTGCGTAAGTTCGTGAGAGCTTTCGAGGACGAACGAGAAAATGTTTATGATGAACCGCGTTCAATCGACCATCAGGGATCACAGATGCTTTGGTCAATGCCGTGGAAGAAAAGATTCGTGAAGACCGACGATTCACAATTTCAATTTTATCATTCGAATTTCCGGAGGTGGGTGGAACAACTTTGCACAAGATTGTTTCCGAAAAGATGAAATTTCGCAAATTCTGCACACGTTGTGTTCTCAGGCTGCTTACTGAGGAACGCAAACTGAAAACATGTTGTATGCCCTAACTAAACTTAAACGTGCAATACAGAATAAGCGACGTGGTCCTCTGATGTCTAGAGTTTTGTTGCTGCATGGCAATGCCAAATCCCATTCACACCCATCACATTTTGCCATTCACTCCCAAAATCTGATCAGATCTTTTGTATGGGAACAGATTGACTAGCCACCGTACAGTCCAGACTTGGCGCCGAGTGATTTTCACTTATTCCTCTACCTAAAAGAGTTTTTCGGCGGCAAGAGATTCGCTACAGATGACGAGGTGAAAGGAGCAGTTAAAGACTGGTTATCCTCATAGGCGGCAGACGTCTACGACTTAGGCATATAGAAGCTTGTAGGACGTTATGACAAATGTTTAAACAAATATGGAAGCTATGTAGAAAAGTAGAAATATGTACGTAAGGAATTTGAAAAATAAAGTTTTTTGATAAAATCTGTAATGTTTTCTGTTTTATAAGTAAGCGGACCTCAGATTCCGAATAACCCTTGTAGAATTAGTTAGAATAAAACATAGGTTTTCAAATTCTGCATTCTATGATGAGAAGAAAAAACAATTTTTTTGCGAAAATGATATGTCCAGTATTCGATTAGTAGTACTTCAATATGATTAGAAATGATCTAATGGTTAGCTTTAAGGTTATGACTAGGGAAAGAGCAATATTATTTATAATAGCTTTATATTCTTCAGCAACAAAGAACAGTCATTTATCTACGTACATATTTGAAGAACGTGCATGACCCACTAGTTTATCTGATTGACTGTATATGTTTGTGTCGAGTACATCATTGGGAATTATATCAAATAAAATATAAATGCCTTTTTAAAAGGTTTTTATGAATTTATACTACTTCTATTGAAGCACCTATTAAATCTGTCAGATCAATATTTTTGCTTTGCCACATAGAAATAGAATAAGCTAGAAGTGTGAAATACGCTAAGTCTAAATAAAATATACAGCATTAGTTTTAAAGGGGGCGAAAGAAACGTATGAGTCAATCCTAAATACAAAATTTTGTTGTTCCATGTGCACGGAGAAATGGGAAAATGATTTTTCTTTTGTCGAATCTGGCCTTGACGCATCTACCATATGAGAATCAATAACTCGGTATGCATTGAACGCTGCGATTTTTTTATTTAGTATGGTTTATTAGTATATACTTGGCATTAGCTTTGGATGCATGTGTTCGTAATGGTAGAGTATAGTAATGTCTAATATACCGACATAATTTTAATTCATGGAGAAACGAGCAAAAACTTTGCACGACCTCATGCTTCGACTGCGACAATTGTGGGAGCTGTATATTGACTTCAGAATACAGGTTTAGTAATAATAGTTACGAATGTCTCAGCCTTGAGGGATCACGCAGACGGCTCCAGCCGGAAGAGGAAACTGTAAACATCGTGGAAGCGAATCCAGTCGTATGTACATCAAACTTAGCACAGCAAGTAAATGGGGTCTCAAACTAGCGAACTAGATTTTCCTCACTGTCTTGCTTTCTGTGAGTGGTTTCAGCACAGGAAAGTTGAACAGCGTGCTTCAGTAATTGTCTGCACTGACGAATCTACATTTATCAAAGCTGGTATTGTGAATTACAACAACAACCATTGGGCATACGAGAATTTCCGCGATATACAGCAAGGCTTCTCGTTGGTAGGCGGTCAATTGCTTGAACCCCATGTGCTCCCACAACGATTAAATGCAGGCTTGTGGCTTGTGACTTAGTTGGCAGACCATTGGTAATGCAACATTTATGGTGTATATTCGACGGAGTAACCTGGTATAGTAGTAGAACTATTCAAGCATTTTGAAACGGAACTTTCCCACATTGGACGTGGAAGTCACATTCCGTGGCCAACTCGTCGTCCAGATCTAAATCTATTAGACTTTTTCTGTTGGGATACATGAAAAGTTCAGTGTATGATCACCGTACCGATATTGAAAATACCGAAGATCGCATTTTTGTTGCAGTACAATGCCAAACTTTGTGCACGTACATAACAGCTTTCAGTGCCGCATTGATGCCTGTGTTACGGTTTATGGTGGGCACTTCGCACACACATATAATGATATATGATGATATAAAACTATTCGTTTTCATTCTACAGCAATACTACCGCGCAAAGTATGTAAACTTCTTAGACACCAAGTAGAAGCCTTACTTCTTGTGAATTCTCCGCATAAGGAATGCTGTACCATTACAGAATCCACATTTCAGCTCATTAATCAACACAACAGTCTCTATAATTTTGTGCCCATGTTCGCCTTGTACAAAGAAGGTTTTTTAGTCAATGGTACAGCTCTCAATGGTCTTGTAGAGTTTAGTCTCATTTCGTCTAATCGATTTTCCACTGTTCTAACCAAGTCACTTGTAGCTGCTTCTAGTTGTGGTCACAATCTTATTTAGAAGTAATACGACTTCATTTAGCTCTTATCGTCGAAGTCTATCCTGATTTCAAGTTGTTAAAGGTACACCTAATATTTCAGTAAAATAAAGTAAATATGTAAGTACGAAATAAGGTAAACGCTTTAATAAAGTCATCTGATCGCACTTTTACAGATAGTGTACTTTTGTTGTATAGTGGCTCTTAGGCATTCTCAAAGACGCACTAAATGTTTGTGCTGTAGGAACGTTTAATAGGCTTTATTAATTATTTTACTTATGTCAAATCTACATTACTATATTATACATTATACATATGTATATTGCGATGTAATCACATTAGGATAATGTATTTAATTAGAATACTACGGAATCGCGAAATAGTAACCGAAAGAAACTAAAATACATCGTTAATACTTGAAAAATAATAAAGGATACGGATTATAGTAAAGAGATTACAATTTTTCTTTATTTTTGTTCCAAATTTGTTACATCTTCGATTTATATAAAGTCGTATCATGACTAATTATCAGATTTTTTCTTAACAAGTTCTTGAATTAAACGTAAAGTGATTTGGAAATCGACACCATCTGTCAAATGTTGACGTTTAAATCTGTTTGCCGATTTTAAAAGAAAGGATCAGTACTGTAAATCAGTAATAATTAAGCATAATTGTACTCTTTGATATCATAACATACCTATTATAAGATCCATGTACAAAAAGAATGAAGTTCATCATAAGTTTAATTTGACGGAAACACATTCAGTTCACGTAAGGTCTAAAATTGAGAAAAACAATCTCTCCGAGGAATGTTAGGTCTAGAATTGAAGATAACGTCAAAAACACGATCATCAGTTTCCAGGAAAAGTCTCAAATTACCTCAAATTTTGCGAAAGCATCTTCAAAAGAAAGAACTTGAAAGAAGCCGATTTCATGTACCAAAATTTACCAGTAAAGGTTCTTAAATACGGGAAACGCGAATATCACCTTTATTTTACAATCCAAAAATAGATTTTGAAATTTATTGCAAAATTTTTGCCAATTATGTTTCGATTCGCTTTTGTTTATGTAACGCCGTTGCAATTCCACCAATGGAACGTGGAGTTTTGTGGAAAAGTTGAACGATGTTGCAACAAAAAACAGCATTCTCGTCCCAAACTTCGAAGCAGTCACCACGCTCGAATTTTCTCCGATTCGTATAAAAAGTTAAATAAAACTTAACCTCGAAAAATAATAGAGGTAATATAACCTGAATAGGAAAATCCGACGTCAAGTGGTTTAATTAACCTACACCCATTAAAGTGTTTTACTAGAATAGAAATTGAGAATTCCTGAATATAATATATATACATAATTACCTGAATTTCCGAGACACTTAATCACCAGTATCGAAGAATTAAGGTTAGTTAATGAACGTCACATAAGGAACAGATAGAAAGATCGTTCTAATTACCTATCTATCGATTTTAAAATCTTTTATCCTTTATGAACTGATTTTTATAGTACTGATCCCGAGAAAAAAGGCACATGTATTTTTTTTGTGTTCAGTCTAATATTAACCTACGAAGATATTTTTTTTTGTGTTCGCGATTAATAAGCGATTAATTACCTGTATAATAAATAGGTCATCGAACTGGTTTAATATTAATTGGTCGAGCGCCATCTATTGAATATTAGTTAAAATTGTCATTTTTATGAACCTTATTTTTTTTCCTCAATTTTAAATTAAAATGTTTGATCATTTTTGTTCCATTGTAGTAGTAGTAGTAGTTTAATTTTCGTTTTAAAGGGAAAAACTCAACAAAATAGAGGTTTATTAATCAACATTTTATTAATTTGTACTAATAAAGATTTTTTTTCAATTGTTACCTTGTAAGTAGGATTTTTTTTTGTGTGTCTGTTGGTAAGATTGAGTCGGATACGAACCTTCCCTCTCTAAGATGTTTAAGAGTTTCCAAAATTAGTTTTAAACTTAAGAGAACTAAGCCGGTAAGTAATTTTGTCCTGATCAACAGGTTTACTTTCTGTCCGTGGTTATTAGACAGCATTTACATCTACACACATGTATGTATGTATGTATGTATGTATGTACATTACGGTCGTTCTATAAGTATACAAACATACTTTGATTGTGAAGGAGGCCCTTATATATCGACTCAAATGCATATCCATAAGTCCGTAAGATATTTTCGTGTCAGTTCCATCTAGGTTCCATCTAGGTTGTGGTTTATCGGATCGAGTTAACCTCTCAAAATATAATATATAAGACACTTTATAATACATCCTCTAATAAGTTTAGGTCTCTGCAAAAGTGCTTTAAAAAATTGAAAATGGTAACCTTTGAAATATTATCAGCAGAATGCGCGTGGACAAATTGTCTTTAATCAAGAGTTGTATACAAAAGGTTTTCAAATATATGCGGAAATTACGTTAAATTGATTGAGTACTTTGATTTACTTAACTTGCGTTGGCTTCGCGATTTCATTTAGTTGTCAACATTGAGAATCATTAAAAATTCTAATTAGATGTAGGTATTTAAAACTTTGGGCATTTTTGAAGAAACAGACGTTGGGCTACAAACCTAAGAAATCAAAAACTTTAGATTGGGATGACATTACAAAATTTCTGATGGAGGCATCGGATGAAATGTACTTGTTGTGAGAATTTTAGGATCCTTCTTCCAGTTCACTTTGGGTCATTGTTTTTCGTTTAGATTGTTGCGATTATGGGTTTGTCAGGCGAATGTAGAATGGATAAGTTGCACAAGATGACTATTGACGACATTGAAGATAACGATTCTGTACTTGTAGTAAAACTTCCAAATACAAAAACAAAGACGGAACGTGTTTTTACCGTAATTAGTGAAGGATTTGGTGTAAATGTTCTCGAACCAAACCAATATATAGAAATCTTCGTCCTAGAAACGTACCACATAGTGGTACGCACAGTATTCTAGCACTTCTGCTAGTTTACTACCTGAAGCTTGAGCTGATTTGTTGCAGTTGAAGTACCACGCGGGGTTGGAAATCCTCCACGGTAGCAGCAGCATACATTGATGATTCTATTTCGAGTAAAATTGCTGTGGCCAGAAAAATTATGACTGGTGTTCATTCATGGGAAATAGCTGCCACTACACCTACGAATACGAGTAAGAATGGTGCAAATCTAATAACATGTTCGGATGAAAGTGGTAGCACCAGTGGCGCAAATAACGATATTATAGAGCACAACACAGGCACTGGTTTTGTAAGTGTTGGTCAAATGTTAAATAGTGCTATTAATATTTGCATAAGTTAACAAAATTTTTGTAATTTGTAATCATAAATTGCCAATACTTTGACAACTAGAAATGTGTGATTGAAACCTTTTTTTTTATAATAGATATTGGAAAGATTTTTAACAATGGCAAATTTATAACCACTTATAGGCGTATTATTCTTCAAACTGCGCCAAATTGCAAAACTATTTATGCATAGTGTTTTGGCGGATGTGGCAGTTAGGACAGATTTGAAATATATTACGCTGCATAAACAGTCCGAAGAGTTTTATTCCAAAAACATCCCGTTTTTATCTGAGGAGAAAAATATTAATAAAATAAACTCCCTGAACTATCGACCACTTGTTGATCATTGCGGATTATAAATCGTGTATAGTATTAATAATATCGGCATGTATGTTCCAGCTATTTGCTTTGCAAGCCCGTATAATTATTTGTGCTGATAGGAGCTGCTTTTAATTGCAAAAGCGTCAAAATATATCACCATATTGGAGCATATTTGTCACTGTAAATGGCATGAAAATTTACCAAGCGCATTGGGGTGCTTATTTCTACCTATTGCTTTCATGCACTCGATTAGTCCAGCGGATGGTGTGTTGGTGTGACGACCACTACCTTTTGCTAAATACTACGCAATCAGCCTTTGTTTCATTTAGTAATGCATGGTTCACTACCACTATCGTGACATAATCTAGAAAATTGTGTTCTGGAAACTATTGAACTTTAGAAATTATGTCAGTTTGTTTACACCCAAACGGCAAATACCATTAAATGGTATACGGACGGTTCTAAGATTGATAAGGGAACAGGTGCAGGAGTATTCGGACCAAGAATCAAATACTCAGAGCCAATGGGAACTTATTCCAGCGTCTTCCATGCAGAGATCAATGCTATTGGAAGATGTGCTCAACTGAATATTGATAGAAACTATCGGAAGCAAAGCATTGCAATTTTCTCTGACAGTCGAGCAGTCATAATGGCGCTGGGTTCTAACACTATCAGATCAAAATATGACTATCAGATCAAAATATTCTATGGGAATGCTTAGAGAAATTGAACGATCTAAGCAGAGAAAACAGAGTTGTACTATGCTGGGTGCCAGGACACACTGGAATTAGTGGCAACGAGAAAGCTAATTTATTAGCAAAGAAGGCCGCCACGACATCATTTGTGGGACCGGAACCTTTTTACGGAATAGGAATGAGCATCTATGAAGGAGAAGTCAAGGCCAGCGAACAGAAACTCAGAGCAACCCTCTGGGAAAATCTTCCCGGTCTGAGACATTCCAAGGTATTCCTTCGAAACTTTAATAAGCGAAGAACAAGGACGTTTCTCGAATTAAGTAGGAATAAACTACGTGTACTTGTAGGTTTTCTCACAGGGCACTGCCACCTTGGGGAACACATGACAAGAACAGATTTGAAACACAATAGCGACTGCAGGTTTTGCGGGGTGGAAAGCGAAAATCCGGAACACCTGATATCCAACTGCGTTGCTATTGCAGCGGTTCCCACCAGTCATTTTGGTAAAGATGTCATTGACGAGGGGGAAAATACCCTCCTCGAAACCATCACAGCTATGCAGTTTATTAAAGCACTTGGACTGGATGGGGAGCTATAATTGGACACAAATACCAAAAACGCAATAACACAATAGATCATTCGGTCGCAGTGCAACATCACCCTCAACTCAAATTCTATTCTATTCTGTTACACTCAAACAGTTTTACTTTACCAATATTCACTCGCACTTGAGATATGGATTACTATTTTGGGGGTCTACGAGGGATTTCAAGAGTATGTTTCTATTGCAGAAAAGAATTATTAGTACTATGGCTGGTGTTGGCCTGTCATTACCATGCAGACAGCTTTTCAAAAACTTTAAAATACCGCTTCTGCCTTATATATAGATTTATAAACTTCTAGTCTTCCTTTGGAAAAATCGAACCCTTTTTATTAACGACCAAGATGTATACACAGTTACGACTACCAGAAATTGTTCAGACTATTCCGTACAGATTCATCAATAAAAAATATTTGAATCGGGTCCCTATTATCGAGCGTTGATGGCGTTTATAGTTTACCCGGACACATAAAGCGATTGACGAACTTTGGAGCTTTCTGTTGCAGCGTTTATTCTATAATTTTGCAAATTTTCAATCTACCTAAATATGATTTTAATCTGTTGCCATGTAGTAAGTTTGTCAGTATTAGCTATTCTTGTAATTTAGATACCAGTTTTTTCTTCTATTAATTATTGTACTATTGTATTATTTTGCGTACTGACATTGTCAATATTCTATAAGAATGTACGACAATAAATCATATCCTATTCCATTCTATTCATATTCTATTCTATTCTATAGTTTAAACTACATTGCGAAACGAGAATCCAATTGAGACAACGTGACGACAATCAATTTTATAAAATCGACCACTTGTTGTCACTAAAGATCCTAACGATTTTATATCTCATTCTAGGAACTCATTGTACTTTATATACATATATACTTATGTATGCGTTCTTTTTCTTGATTAACACTGGTCGACTATTTGTCCTTCTAGTGTAAGTAGTTATGAAACTAGCGTATGTACAACGTACAGCTACGCGGATATGTTTTATGGAACCGGATTGGTCGTAAACTACCTTTACACTGGCGATTTTATTGTAGAAAATCGGACTCCGGCACTTTAAAGCACATTCTAGATTAGATAAATTGTTTTCCTTGCAGCTTGTTTATGTTCGCTTGGACAGCTTTTTCATAGATACAGCTCTTTTTATAGCGGTAGATTTTCGAACTATGTAAGAAAAATATATCAATACTTACCGTTGACCGTTGTTTTATAGGAAATTCTGAACAAATAAATTTTGTATCAGTAGTATCTATATTTATCTATTTATCCTTTAGAAGAATCTAGCACCTACACCAAAGAAATTAAACATAATCTCATTTCGAGTTACTTTGCGGAAGTTTGTTTATTTAAAAAGGAACGCTCAGAAAAACGTGGGAAGACAAAGTACGACAAGAAGCAAGATAAAATAGAATAAGATGGAAAGAAATAAGAAAGACAGTCAGGGATAGAAAATTACGGAAGAAAAAATGGAAATATAGCAAAACATGCTCAATCCTTGTCCGTCTTATACCTGGCTGCAGTAAGGTCGAAGACTAAGAAGAAGAAGACGGCGTTCAAATGTATGCAGGCGCCTTAACTTTATGTTTGGTATGAAGCAGACTCCATTGTTAGGTTAACTATAACCCTGATGTAGCTTTAACAAAATGAAATATTGGTGTTATTGTAAGTTAAATTTTCCTCATTCCTCTTGCTCGTTACATTTGCTGGTGTATTATTGGTAGTTTTTTATTGCTAACGATAGCCATGCCTCTTTGTTTCTTGCTAATCCTATACGTACATATTTTGCATCTAAATTAGGACAGTTTTAGGAAAATTAAATATATTTATTAGATTACTTGATGATCAGATCTAAAGCATGTGTCAATTGTTAGTTTACTAGGCGAGATATATGTATGATAATATTAATAATTGTACATCATCTCCAATGACAATACTTTAGTCGTTAAGCACGTTAATAAAGTAAACCATTTTTCTTACACGCTAACTTCCAACTTTCAGTTGCGAAAACTGAGTAGTACTTCAGTGGCTGCGGTTGAAATTAACAGGTATCGTTACTGCATCATACATTGTAACTGATTTTTCAATATGATTTACGATATTTATAATACGTGTTGTATAATTAGGCGGCCTCAATAATTACAAGATTAGCTATCAAATATTGCAGAAATTGGCAATTTAGATTAGCGTTGGCTTGCGATAAACTTTGTTCTGGAAACCATTCAATGAAACCTCAATGCTTATGCTCTGATATGTGCTTATGCTCTGATATTATGTATTCTCCACATTTACTACACTCGAAAAACGGAACAGTATTCTATTCAGGAGTTTCCTTCCATTTGTTGTTGCTTGGGAACGTTCCACTACGTAGTTTCGCAACTGCTTTCATGTGTGTATTATCTCACACAACAAACATTTTACTGTAATTTCCATAATTACATCATACGCGTATACTCGGAAAACTCAATTTATACACGAATTCCTAACTATGTTAGTGTATTTGCTATTGTCTCAAAATCAGCAGCCGTAATTTTTCTCACGCGATTTTTGAAACATATTATTTACACCCTTTTTGTAGTAAGTCGATAAAGTACTTTGATGTCGCTTACAAATGTTGAAAAACGATTCAGCTGTTTAGATGCTTAAACCATAATAAAAGAAAAACATTATATTAAAACCACCAACGAGCATTAATTTTTCTTATGAGAAGTGCTTCACTTGACAATTTTATTTCGTCCACTTCCGTTTCCTTTATTTTCACGTCATATAACGGAAAACTCATTCCATCTTCATCGCACTCTTTTATTTTGCAATCTGCGGTATTCTTTCGACGTTCGTAATAATTCAGAGTCTGTCCCGGTGCTGAACGGCTACAAATTTCGGCATATTTGACAAATATTCCCAACGGTGGTTGTTAACTGTTTTAATAATGGTGAAAAATTGTATAAGATATTGCATCGTTAATCAAATGCGGATATACAGCGGATATGTTGAAATATATCTTGCTGATGATGTTTATCGTCGTTTTTATAACATAAGCAGTCTGTTGGATACTTGTCAGATTCGGGTGGTAGATATCAAATGCGAAATATGGATGTTTGATACTTTCGGAAACGCAACCATTTCCGGAACGGAAAAGATGCTTTCGTTCTGATCATATAAAAAATGAGGACATATTCAAAGAAAGATATTTGTATACTTAGATGTAATTTATATTCAGTTCGTCGTCAAGTGCGGGTATCTTTATGAACACTATGGGAATTTATTCCCAATTTTTTACCTAATTTGCCCATTTGTAAGGGTGTTTTCGTCAAGTTAATCGTACAGTCTAGTAATGAAATTGGCTACTGAAGAATTAACATTATACTCGTGATTAGAGAATGTTATTCGGATTGTTTCCTCGCATTTAGGGTGTATGTACAGATATATCCTAAAAGAAGGCACTCCTCGTTTGAACTTTTACAATGGTTCCCGTATGATATTTGGCCAGTGGTAGTGTTAATCAACTTCACCTGGTCCTCCATACACAGAAAAACCGTAACTTGAGCACCCAAGATCTTGTTCGTAAAATTTCAAAAGCTTTATTGATCGAATATTGACGAATCAAAAGATTTATGAATACCACATAGACCAGGAAACGTTTCAAAATTATCAAAACACCGAATTGCCTTCTGATTTTATTGGCTTGGTAAAAGTTTATGCTTATCTATGTACTCTACTTATAAACACTACTGATATCATTAGCTCTTTAGTAGAATCGCTGATAGATTGTGTGAAGGCAGTTTCCACCTTCCTTTCAACTGATAGATATTGAATGAAAGATCAAACACCATACTTCAAGAAACACGACTGGAATTGAAGAACTATTCGATTTTCTAACGCTATACAATCTTATACCAATATCATCCTTTGTGTAATTGAGAAGACAGTTTACTAAAGATACATAGAGCGTTTTATTTAAATTTCTGAAGTAAATTAACTTTTCACATTTTGAAACACTCTGTATAATCAATGCAAATACAGTATACTTCGTGCTATGAAATTACAAGAAATTCACTGTAAAGAACAATGTTTCGGAGGGAACCTTTAGAAAGAACATATAACAGTGATATCATGTACAAATAATTCGGAATCAAAAAATGAAAATCATTAGTATTAAGAAAGTTTCCGAAGACCACAAGCTTCAAAAATATTGGAACTTTACCTGCAGATTACACATTCAATTAAAAGTCGTGGATAAGGCCATCTGTTTTCGAAAATTACGTGAGAAAATGGGATCTTGAATGAAATAAAGAAACACGTCAGATATTGTCACTGACCAGGCCACCCTCATGTTGAACTAAATAATATAAAGTTTACATTTTTTCCACCGCGGTCAACGTCAGTTTTACAACCGATGGATCAAGGAGTAACTTGGACCCTAAAACAGATCTACAAACAAGAATTACTAAGATATATACATATACAGCAAAAGGTACCGTTAAGTTTCATTTAAATCGATGAAAGACACAGATCTAGGCGATTTTTTTGTGATTTGATACTTACACCTTTCTCTCCATCACAAGCTGGTATATTCATTCATTGTACACTAGAACTAATTAGCTTTTACGTCAGTGTGAGTTCTATATGATGCTGTATGTATCGGGTGACCAGCTAAGAATGCAAAGTGCAGAAAACCGTGGAAATATTGTCAGATTTCGAAGATGGTCGCCAGGGGGCGTAACCGCCATCTTAACCACCATTTAAAGTGATGTTTCACTGAAATCTACCCAGTAAGTGTTACCAAAAAATATGTGTCTTTTGAAGATAAGCTTTACTAGAGTAATTTTGATTAAACATTTTCTGACGTATCTCTTAAAATAAAGTGGTGGGAGGTAGTTCGATGTTGCTTTAAATAAACATCTGTAACTCTTAAACGACAAAACGGATTTTAACGAACTTGGTCTCGTTGGTAAAAGCATTTATTGTTCCATCAAACGCGTCTTACTTAGAATATGTTTAATTCTTCGTGATGCCGTTAGAGCTCGAATGACAAAAAATTGCAAAATTCTCTCAAAAAGTAAAGCTATAATATGACCTTTTTTTTCATAAAAATGTACTGAAATTATACCTAAATAAGTTAGTGAAAACACTATCTCGATATCTTATTGGTAGCTTGAAATAGTGGGGAAAAAAAACGTATTTATCATATATTTGAAAAAAACGCTAGTCCATTGGTATTTATTGTTGTTCAATTGTCTTCTTTCAAGATTCAATGATAAAATTTCATAATTTATTAAATTATTTCATTTCTTCAGAAATGTGTGAGAACATTTAGATCTAAAATATCATCAGAGGTAGATTGGGCATATACGTATTTTCTTGGCCACTGGGATACCCAGAAGTCATCTGTTCTACTATTCTGACTTCTGTCTATGGGGTGGGTTGAAAGATATTGTTTACCAAATTTCACCAACAGCCAGAAACGACATGAAAAAACGAATACAAGAGGCCATTCGTAGCCTATGAAGAGCAGAAATTGAAGTTGTGTAATGTCCATGCATGAGTAGTATCAACTATGCATTGATTGTAATGTAAGACAGTTCGAACATTGAACATTAGTTTTACTTCAAAATCGCTCCTTTTTTCTCTTATTGTGCTGCTGCACATTTTTTTTTAATTTATTTTGACTTAAAAATGCTTTTAGTATTTAAAATTTATTAAATTATGGAATTGAATCTTGAAAAAAGAGAAATAAACAACAATAAATACAATAAATTTTTTATTTATATAATAACTTTCTTCGATATTTAAGTTATGAATAAGATATCGAGATACCGTTCGCACTAACCTATTTAACTATCATTTCACTGCATTTTTATGAAAATAAAGTCATACTATTGCAATTAATTTTTCCGAGAATTATGCAATCTTCTGTTATTATATCAAAAAGCGTGCTCTAACGGCATCACTAAGAATTAGACATATCATAGGTAAGATGCGTTTGATCAATATCATTACGGGATGTCAAGGACGAAATTCAATATAGGCTGGGGAATCGGATTATTAAAATTTCGGGAATCTGGTAAGTAAATCAGTGTAAAGCTTTGAAGTTTTATCTCCTTAAATTTGTATATAAATTGACTTGAAAACCAATTTGTCATAGAAGGGAAATAATCAGAACCCGAAAAACTTCGACCGGTGTGTCAAATCAAAAAGCGATTGAGAATTTCGCATGGCATGGAACTCGCTTGTGGATATCGGGTGTATTTTAATTGGAAAGATCATTACTATAAAAAGGTACCTAAATCTTTAGACGGTATTATTTTCTGTAAAGTTAATACTGGAATTGAGGAAGTCAATGAAATAAGTGGACAAGTCCATTTTTAATGGAAATTGAGGTGTCTTGCTAAACATGTCCATCTTGAAATTCTGCATCCTATAGTGCAATTAATGGACACGTTTCGGTAACAGTATTAAACACATAAGTGTATTGGTAGTTGAATACCTTCACTATTTGTGTGCAACAAGTAGATATGTCCGGACATATCCAATTCTTGCACTGTAGTTGGTAAATACATTGTGTCTGTCTTATCCAGGTGTAAAGCGCAGTTTAGGACCTAGGTGAAGTGTAATTAATAAGACAAAAAATTAGTTCTGAAAGTGTCGAAGATCGTTTCGCTAGCTCTCATACAGACAGTGATAGTGACTTTAGACTATCGGAAGATGATGATAGTAGTGAAGATCCTGTTAACAGAAAGAGAACTATGTCATGGTAAAATTTCTTTATAGCCTTGTACAGACAGGAAAATTTAATTTAATTTACCACCCTTTTCCAGAACTTGGTCATAGTTATTTACCATGCGACCGTAGTTTTGGATGTATGAAACGCTCAAAGAGAAAGCATGATAAATATACACAGTGAGTCGTTAAGAATGGGAAATCTGGAAACTGGGAATAGTAGAGCCTAAAATATGAGGATTGACAGCGGCATGCCTTATACAAATGTTGCTCGTTTAAGAGATACAGGGTGTTCAAGTTAATAATTTCATTTCTAAATTTTCCAATAACTCAGCAAGTTTTTATAGAATCAACTTGAAAATTGGTATTATTAGGTTTTTCAACATGACGAATAAGAATTTGACATCAATGTTAACGTTGCTCATAGGTGGCGCTGATTACACACTGCTGAATATATAAATCGATGCTTATCTTTTTTGTGCGTGTAGAATCACATAAACTGAATCGACAATTTGAAAGAGCAACCTTTCTTACATGAAAAATACATACTTGTTTGATGTTGATATTTTGATCCGTTTTCGAGATATTTGCCTTCTAAAGTTTCAATGCAGTTCGGCCTATTAATACAATTTTTGATTTTTAAATACGAAGCTCAGGTAAATAATAAATAATAACAAGAAATAATGTATAGGTACACACTAAATCATAGTTTATTAGTAGAGTTTTTTAATAGGCCTTACGGCCACATAATGATCGCAAGAGGAAGTTATAACGTCTCTAGAGTGGTCATACTAAAAAAAAATAACAAACATGAAAATAATGACTTCTAAAATTAATTTGTCGAAAGGGTAGCAAGTTGATACAACTGTCATATGTAATGCAAGCGCCCACGTATTATACCGGTGAATAATTTATTTAGAGCAACTGCTCGAAATGTCCACCACCCACATCAATGCACTTTTCTATTCGTTGTCTTAGAGATATTCTAATGTTAGAAAACAGCCCTGCATTATTTCTGATTACATTGGCAGCTTCTTGAATTTTTTGAAGCAACTCTTCACCGGAATCAATTCTTTCCTTGTAGACTATATCTTTCAAACTAGACCAAACAGGGAAATCTAGGAGGTTAAAATCTGGACTTCTAGGTGGCTAAGGAAATTCACTTCCACGACCAAACCATCGTTGGAAACTGTTCGTTCAGATAATTGCGCACAGGCAGAGGAAAATGTGGTGGTGCTCCATGGTGCATAAACCACATGTTTTGTCTTAGTTCAAGTGGTACATCTTCTCGTAGTTCATTTAAATTTTGTTCAAGAAAATCTAAGTATAGTTGACCGTTCAGATTCGGTGGGAGTACAAAGGGACCAATAAAAAAATCAGATATCATCCCACACCAAATGTTTATCTTGAACTCATGCTGGAAACGTCTTTCCCTTATGGCATGTGGATTCTCAGAATCCCACAAATGATTATTCCTCCAGTTGAAAACTCCCCGTCTAGTAAACATTGCTTCATCGGCGAAGAGAACTTTGTCAAGAAAATTTCGGTCCTCGTTCTGTTTTGTCTGTAAAAACTGCGAAAATCGTAGACGTGCCGCAGGATCCTGAGGTAATAAATTCTGCACGGGAGTGAAATGATAAGGGTACAGTTTCTCTTTTCGTAAGATTCTATTGATAGACGTTTGACTTATTCCTGTCGCTGCACTTAAACGGCGAGTACTTACGCCTTGGTTTTCGGTAACACGAACTAGAACTTCCTCCTCTTGTTATGACGCTTAGGACGAAAACACCCAGTTTCTCCTAGGCGATTATAAAGATTTCTAAAAAGTTTATGATTTGGTTGTCTTCGATTTGGATATAATTCTAAATATCTTCGGGGTGCAGCAAGTCTATTAAAATCTGTTTGAGCAAAAACACAAACCATATCTCGCATTTCACTATTAGAAAAGTCATTATGCCGTGGCATTTTTTTTACTACTTATTCTAGTACAAATAAAACAGAAAACGATAAAGCTACTTACTTAGTACTATACTCTTTGACACAAGCTTAACAAGCATAAATAATGATAGCTGTCAGATGCATTTAAGCCAACTTAGTATTTTCAGAAGAATAAGCCAACTTTGTATTTGAAGGACTAAAAATTGTATTAATAGGCCAAACTGCATTGAAACTTTAGAAGGCAAATATCTCGAAAACGGATCAAGATATCAACATCAAACAAGTATGTATTTTTCATGTAAAAAAGGTTGCTCTTTCTAATTTTCGATTCAGTTTATGTGATTCTACACGCACAAAAAAGATAAGCATCGATTTATATATTCAGCTGTGTGTAATCAGCGCCACCTATGAGCAACGTTAAAATTGATGTCAAATTCTTATTCGTCATGTTGAAAAACATAATAATACCAATTTTCAAGTTGATTCTATAAAAACTTGCTGAGTTATTGGAAAATTTAGAAATGAAATTATTAACTTGAACACCCTGTATCTCTTAAACGAGCAACATTTGTATAAGGCATGCCGCTGTCAATCCTCATATTTTAGGCTCTACTATTCCCAGTTTCCAGATTTCCCATTCTTAACGACTCACTGTGTATATGCCTGACGAATATATTCAACTAATTCGCAACTCTGGTAAAAACTTCGAAGTTATCAAAGTAACTCAAGATATGTTTCTACGCTTCAAAGATCGTTACTCCTCTTTGTTCATAAAAAATCCCAGAACCGAGCAAAATTAGTTTACAATATCTAAATACAGGATTTTTAAATATCAGAATAAAATACCAACATTTTCATGTAGCGAATCTGTGTCGATGCAAGTGTTTCAAGAATTTACACTAGAAAAAAGGACACCCATAGCTATCTCTTTGCCAGATACTGATCAAGTTCTGTTTAATGGGCCTTGGTTGTTAAAGAAAAAAAGTTTGAGCACATAATGGCACTTGCAAAAAATTATGTTGCAGCTTCCGACATGTGGTATTATGATCGAATTGCTGAGTACTACAAAAAATTCGAATATGATAATAACGAAACGTCATGCTCCGCGTATGAGGACGATGTGTAGGTAACATTGTTTTTTCAGTTTCTGTTGTGGTCAATAATAGAATTATAGAATGAAGTATTTTGCGTTTGTGTTTTATTTGCTTTTTATTAATAAACCAAAAAATTGTAATATTTGGTCTATTTTATTACTATCAGCATTGTATTTTTTTCGAATTTCTTAGCAAAAACCGGACATGTGCAACATAAACTATTTTTGTTCTCAAAAAGTACAAACCGTAAAAGCATCGAAGAAACACGAAAAGTAAGCGTAAGCGCAATAATAAGCGTTATGCTTGACAAAAAAATCTTTTTTAGTATGCATGCATCATAAACCAATCAAAACACATCCATAAGCGTGCATAATCGGGCCTTTATCGCACGGTGTGCGTATAAAGGTTGCTTGGTAACAGCCAATCCCAAGCGTTTAATAGTCCAGTGAAATGTCAGGAAATGTCAAATGACATATAGGTACATGTCACTCGATAATATGTATTGGAATTATTGATTATTGACTTGAATTATTATTTGGACTTTGCAGGTATTAAACTTAATTCAGCTTCAGCAGCAGTTTTTGAATTTCTGTCGACATTATTAATACAACAATGATGTTAAGTGAAATGTCAACCCGCAAATGACATAATATAGAGACACATCTCACTCGATAAAATGTATTGAAATTATTGATTTGATTTCTTCTAGTTAAAATTATTGTTGCATTTATACTAAAAAATATCGTATGACACAGTGCATAATTAGCTTTTAAAGCACTCGTAACGTTAAAGCCACTCCACTTCACGTCGTGGCTTTAAACGCGTTACTCGTGCTTTAAAAGCTTGATTATGCGCTAGTGTCATAATATACTATCAATAGACTGTTTGATAAAACGTTTTTCTTCCTTCCGGAAAACTTTGTATAATTGGACTTGTCTACTTATTGCACTGACCCCCTCAATGGTAATGCCAAGTTATACCTAAGTACTTCTATAAAATGTTAGAAATTTGCATTTGCGTTTAACTTACGCTTTGCGATAATATAAGCCTTAAAATAAGCTTTAGTTTTCTTTATGATAATGCGAATCGGAAATGAAAATATTGCCACGGGTGCATTAAAGTCATCCTCAGAGGGAATATAGAACGAGTTAGATCTAGGTTTCTATGTAACTAGGTCGTGGAAAACTGCATGTGATAATTGTAACAAGGCACTCTAGGCTAACCAGACGGCGCTAGGCAGGCTGGTCCGACTGTAAAGGCTAATGGCCATACGCATTTGCAGTGTCTATAAGACAATATCGGCAGAGGCTGCGAACCTCATAGCTGGTACACCTCCCATAGACCTATTGGTAAAAGAGAGAAGAGATAGGTACAAGGGCAAAGACAAGAAGGAAGCAAGAGCGGAACTTGAAAGACAATGGCAGCTAAAGTGGACGAATGGGACCTATGGACGTTGGGCCTGCACACTAATCCCATCCGTAAAACCTTGGACAGACCGGCCATATCGTGAAGCGGATTACTACATAACCCAGGCTCTGTCTGGCCACGGATGCTCTAGGAAATACCTATATAAGCGACGCAGAGCAGAAACGGATGCCTGTTTGTACTGCAGGAGTGCCGATGACGTTGAGCATAGTCTCTTTATATGCCCTAGATGGAATAAGGTAAGCGAAGAATACACGGAAAAAATTGGCAAAACTTTCAACGTCGAGAACATAATGGAAGACAGCAGAAGACACGTGGATCAGAGCATACACGGTGGCTCGAGGTATCATAGAAGGAAAGGCAAAGGAAGAACGGAATATTGATAAATAGAAATGGACAACGCCAGCAACGAAGTAATGAGCGAGCGGATACCGGTGTGAGGTGTGCAAGATGACCGAAGTAGGGGTTTTTAATCGGTAAAACCCGACACTTCCCACGATCAACAACTGTATGGGCCTCTGGATTACAGATTTTCCCCTCCTCAGAAAGAAAAAGGCACTCTCCTGTGTTAGCCTTTGTAAATCTTTGTTAGATACTTAATCAACTCTTTCTCTCGAGAAGCCTACAAACATCACAACAAAGAATAATGTATATAACAATCTGTGTTGTAAATCTTTTAATTTGCTTTGTTTATCGACAATTTCTGTTGAGTGCTAACGCATAGGTGCTTTATCTTAGTAACGCAACTTCTTATTCGTTAATTTTTTTCCAACAATATATTACCTATGTATTTCAATTTTATGTGGTATATTATTGGAAAAAGGGATTATTACAAAATTAAACTTGAAATCATTCCGCTTAACAAAATCTTTAATTAAGAGAGCAACTTGTACAGAATGAAAGTGACAATACGCATGGAACATTACGAGAAATGAGATCATAAATTACACTTATAAGTAGACCCCCCGTGTCAAAATGTCGACCGGGAATTCGCCACTTAGACAAATCTCGGGCGAGTGCCACGCCAGCAGCTGATTTGCCTAAATCATTACGTTTGTCAAGTAAATAACCGACAGGAGACAGGACATCGTCAGGATTCTGTTTGCTCGCTTGTACCACTGCGTATAATAAGTAAGTGCCTCGATGGTGGATACATTCTGAAAGGCGATAATTGATTTGAAAATTCACATACGGGGCCTCAGACCGGTGGATGGTCGTTAATTTGTGTAATTTTAGCGAACGCCTCTTTCAAACGCGAATGAATTGAAAAGGGTGGTCGGGTAAAATTGAAGTGTTTTCGTAATTCGTGTCAGATTCCTTTGTATGCTTTTTTTTGAGTGGATAAAGCGAAGCTTTCAATGTGTCGACTTTAATTCGTTTCAAATGTGTAAATATCGTTTTACGAATGCTGAATTTTGTAAAGAAGAATTACGCAAGCAATTCTAATTTCAAATGCAGTTAGAAAATAGCTACGAGTTTAAGGGAAATATTTGAAACGGATGTGTAAATTTGAGGACTATAAAATGAAAGGCGCTTTACCATATCGTGGTGTTTCTGAAGTTTAGTAAAATATTCCAATATTGTTAAAGCATTGTATGGGACTAACTAACTACATCATTGCACACGTGCTGCTGCATTACAAATTTACTCCATTTATATCGTTCTTCTTTAATGAGAGTAGCGAACAATTTTTTATATTTCAATTCAATTTTCAATTCATTCATTCATTCATTATTATGTTTTATATAGTTTCAGAACGCAAGTTACATGACATCAAGTGGCGCTGTTATATTTTAATTAAGGTAGCAACAATTTGAATCACTAGAAATATCTCAGATTGCTACAACATTTGAATAAATATATGTACTTTCAATACGGTGGAATAAACTAATGCATTATTTTACTTGATAGTTACAAATGCCTCTTGAAATTTGTTGAAATGACCATTGGCCGAGGATGGATTGGTTTCTAAAAACCTTAATCAATAAGCCCTACAAAAACGAAAATAGAAAATATACCTCATTAAAAAGAAGTCCTAATTCGGAGGCTGGTTGCATATAATGTGTATGAAGGTGAACGTGCTATTCTATTGGCTAGTACATTAAAACAGTATTAAGGAACTAATCATGATTGATTAGTTAAATATTGTAGTTTACAGGATAACATACTAAGTTATAGCGCAGCATTTCTTATTTAAAAATATGATTTCTACCTGTTTATTGGAGGCATATGCAATGAGTACTTAATCAGTATAATCAGTGAAACTGCAAATCTAACATAGGATAAGATAAGATAAGATTTGCGACCTATATGCACAGGTCTTTTGTAATGTTGCTCTCCAGGGCGCTATATCAGTTAGAGGCCTATAATAAGCTTTAAAATTAATCTAGAATGTCTATCATGTAGTTCGGTAGGCGTTAGAAACAGCCTACTGTAGTTTTCATGTCGAGTACAAGTGACAACAATACATTGCACTAAGTTCTTCGTTCTTTGTTCTGTTTAGATCTTTTTGGCATAGACAGTAGATTTAATCTCTAGTTTTTCCGAGCTTGTGTAGATGGTGTTTCGAGCCAAAAACTCTCATCAGTAATCTAAAGCAGACTTTATCTTAGCGTGTTCTGTCAGCAAGTAACATTTCTGCTTTCTCTTTTCCAGTCCACAAAAGAGATTTAGGTTTAATAAAAGCCATTCTTGCTGGTTCTTCGGCAAGCTTATCTGTCTTTTCGTTCCCTTCAATCCCTTGGTGGCTTGGGATCCAGGGAAGAGAAACGTTGTTATTGTGTCGCCTGTGTGGATTGTGGTTTTTTGCATCTAAATAAGGTTAATCAACATTAACTAAATTGTACTAAGTGCATTGACATATTAGGTGTATTCGTTTATCTGTTAGTTCACTTTGGTTAAAGTGAACAAACCAGAACAAACCAAAAATTTGAAGTCACCGAAGCAGCAACATAAAAAAACGTACAAGTGCCCAATATTCAAACCGTTTACGTCAAAATAATTTTAGGCTGGTTAGTAGAGGAGTAAAGGGAGGTGAGTTTAATTAGCTGAGTTTGGTTATTTAAAAAAAAAAACACAATCAGATCAGTTTCTTAAGAACCTGAACTAACCTAGAATGATCAAACAGATAAACGAATACGCCTATTATTTGCGGCTCATTGTCTATCTTAACATTAAGAGAAGAATCCATGATAGTAATGCCAGGCTGACTATCAATAATAATAAAAAAATCATACCTGTTAATCATTACTTTCTTTATATAATAATATAATAATAATTATAGTAACACGTTTATTGATTCTATGAATAAAAAAATCAACACAGCATACACATAAGTATGTCTATAGAAAGCTACGAATAAAACAAGCCTTGCGGCGCTTTGGTCTTCGAGGTATACCAAACAACAAAAAAACAAGACTGGGAGAAAAAAGTAAAATAAAAAAAAACAAAAGCAAATATATACAGCAGAAATGGCAAACTGTTAAATGATAACAAATATATAATTAAAAGAATATAACTAAGGTATGTATATCTCAAATGCAATCATGTAAAACATTTTTTTAGGCGTAACTTAAAAGTATTATACGTTAATTTCTTAAAACTGGCTGACAAACCAGTTCTATACAACTGTGCACCATACAGTGTGACCAGTGAAATCCGCATCATATGGGATTTTTTTTATTAATAGATTTATTCTAAATTTGAGTTTGGCATCAATTTCTGCTTCGATCAAGATGGAAATTAACCAAAAAAATAATAGTCACGTGATTCGCATTATCTGTCAAATTTAATTTTTTTTCCAAAAAAAATTCAAAAGTGGGATTACTTCTCAAAATATCGAAAAAAGTTATTAGAAAAAGTTTTTCTGAATGCAATTTTTAGTCCATATGCAAAATTTCAGCTGCATAAGATAATTTAGATTTTTTGCCAATTTTTTGTAAATTGCACCACTGCACAGTGGGCCAGGAAGCTAGATTAGAGCGACAAAACTATTAGGTAAAGCTAATCGCTTTAATTTTTTTTAATATCTATTATAAATAACTAACGTTGTTGTTTTTAAAAAGTCATATTTCAAACTATAAAAATGCAAGTTTTACAGAAATACTCAATTTATATTTATTTACGCCTACAGACCTATGTTACATGTATATATGTATATATTTATTTTCAATAGTCGCTATCGGAAGAACTTGTGTTGTGAAGAACTGTCCTTATCACTATTGTCACCAGTTTCCCTCTCTAAGTGTGCATTAGATGATATTGAAATATCTGGCGTTTTTAATAAAGATAGTACTTTCAAACCTAATTTACTCTGACTTTTAACAGGCAATTTTCGTAATCCTGTTATATGTGGATCAGAAGATACCAGTAATATATGTATTTATTAGATCTTTGTTGGTTTCTACAAGCGTAATTTTTCTTGTTAATTGTCTAAAGTTTTTGAAATCTTTAAACCTGGATTCCTGTGCCTCTTCTGATGATTTACCGGTGAAATCATTAGAGAGTTTATTATTTCACTTCCATGAATTAGCAACTCAACATCGCTCTTCTCAATACATTATACTGGAATTTTGTGTACTTAGCTTCGACAAATAATGAAAGTGCCTCATCTTCAGTAAATTTGGAACCTTTCACAGAAGAACTGCGATATTTATCCCAAATCTTTTTTCTTCTGGTCGGTGTTGTTTGAGTAGCCTCTATTAAAAGTTTTGTCGTTGTTCTTTTTCCACGGGTTCCGATAGAACTACTAGCAGCAAACGACAATTCTTCAAGCAAAAAACTTCTCCGCAATGATTCTGTTCTCCTCTCTTTAGTGCGAAGAGAAATATCATCAAACCCCGATTTTTGCGGCCGTCCTGGTCTCCGTTTTCTTTTTGCTTTTAATGAAGATGGCATCTCAAAATCTTGCTTTATCCATTTTCCGTACTTATCCATAAACACCTTGCGATTTGGTGAACATCTTTCCCATCTTGTTTTGTAATTAACGTAAAACGAGTCTAATTTTCTTTTAAGATTTTTTTATTGTAGCTCACTTAAATTTTTTAATTTTAATTTCACATACTCTATAAGCTTCTGAACAACTAAAGATTGGTTTTTCTTGCAGTTGTAGGAATAGCATCATAAGATTTTCCAAAATCATGCCTTAATAAATTTTGAACGATTAGTTATTTCTTTTCATGTCACTCGTTACCTAATAATTTTTTTTGGCGCTAAATTCGCAAATTCTCGCAAACTTTCTCGTTTGCGTTGTAAAATAAAATGGTACAGAAGTACTTATAATACAGTCTGAAAGCTTAGAAATCTTTAGATCACGTTTAGAATCGATGTCAAACTTCAAAATTTAAAATATCTGTATACATTTTATAAAAACCTTATTTTCATTCAAAAAACAATATGACTTAATCAAGAGCTACACATTTGTAATATACATACCTGAATCTTCTTCATTCATGTTGGACTTAGCAAAAACAATACAATAAATACGGAAATTTACTTCTCGAAATCAGTACAGTTGAAAGTTACAACTCGGAGAGTTCAAAACGTACTGCTTCAATAGTCTGTATTTCAGTAAAGAAGCTGACTTAGCGATTATAATATAAACTATCTGACATAATGGTTATATGGCAGACATGAAAACAACTAATCGTATTTCTAGATAATATTTGAAATATAGATTTATGTCGCCCTAATCTGATTATCTGGCCCACTGTGCACTGTTGCGAAATAAGACTCAACGCAACCTTCATAAAACTTCTTAGTTTTAACAATGCTTTATTCCAGACACATTTTCTTCAAGGCAGCGCCATATTCAATGTGTGTTTTTCTAGAAAATCCAAATAGGGCTATTAAAATTTGGTCATATGTGATGCAAAGTTTATTTGTTTTTGACCCTGTATAAGGTAACTTCATAAAATAACTATTTTTGAAAATGTAGTTTGTGTCTAAAAGTAATACACATTAATATTAAGAAAATAGTTTAGTTGAAAAGTCAAATTTTCTAATAAAATAATCATAATACATTATAAAATTAAAACGTATTAAAAATTCCACCTTTTCAATTACTAACAATATGTTTTTTTGGTATGGGCATATGGGCTAAAAATTGCATTTAGAAACACTTTTTCTAATAACTTTGTCGATATTTTGAGAAATAACCCCACTTTTGAATTTTTTTTGGAAAAAAAATTAAATTTGACAGATAATT
This sequence comes from Popillia japonica, assembly GCA_004785975.1. Taxonomy (NCBI): domain Eukaryota; kingdom Metazoa; phylum Arthropoda; class Insecta; order Coleoptera; family Scarabaeidae; genus Popillia; species Popillia japonica. Next base: position 46,351 of record SMLS01070063.1, read on the forward strand.
CTCATATAAAATTAGCTATGTCTACAACAAAGATCCCGAAAATTTTAAAGCATTGAATTTATCTAAATTTAAAAAACAAATGAAAATCTATCTGTTGAAATTTAATTCTATGTCGTGTGTGCGATCGATTTGATGCAATCCATATGAACTTGAACTATGCGTCTCTTGCAAACAACTTCACTGTCCGCTGTTGCTCTTTGATATGTTGGTAACCTTTTTGTACACATTTATTGTATATTTTTTATTTTGCTCTCTGTTTGTTGTGATTGCGAAATTTAATTTAGCTTTAGTTTCTTATTAGTTTTAGTTTTAGTATTAGGCAAACTTTTCATTTCTGTTTGTGTTCTTTTTTTTACTCAAGGTTCAATGGTAGAGCAATTCAACTATTTTAGTTGCAATTGAATTGAACCTTTTGATTCTCTTTACTGTATGTTGTATATTTTTATTTTCTATATATTTTTTTTCTTTTTGTAAAATGAAGGAGGGAATAAATAAATAAATAATGCGAATCAACTGACTATTATTTTTTGGGTTAATTTTCATCTCCATCGAAACAGAAATTGATGCCCAACTCAAATTTAGAATAAATCTATTAATAAAAAAATCCCATATGATGCGGACTTCACTGGTCACACTGTATCTCTGTTTGAAGTGAGCAGTGTGATGGCGGTGAATATCCACTAAATCCTTTCTTCGCACATTGATCCTATGAACATCTGTGCGAAATCTGACTTTATTCACCAAATATGGGGGCGACTGATCTAAGATAACTTTGTAAGCGAAATGGATTCAAAAATAAATCTGGAATCTACTAAAAACATTGAGGATTTTAGAACTAGTGTCACAACTGTTGATAATGTACCTGGTTACAAATTGAGTCTCATTTCAGCCAACGCACAACAACACTTTCTTAGATATTTCTGTCCTGTGCACTGCCGATTCATCAACATAACCTTCAATGGTCATTGGTGAGTTTCAATACCATGTTTCTTTAGCCTTTACCAAGTCTCCCTTAGATTCAACTGAAAGCTCAGCAAATGATCCTGCAGGAGCGTCCGTAGTTTCTAAGGAAAAAGTCAATCAGGTACAAAATCTGTAATTTAAGTCAAAAGTTAATGGGTCGGCTAGTTGTGCAGTGCCTAGTGCGCTCACTTCTTAGTGTTGCGATACCGGATTCGAACCCTGGTACGTTTTTTCTTAACTTGGTTTTCTACAGTTTCCCAAATTCCATGGAAAATATGGAAAGGGCAACATCTTAAGCCGGTCTACAGCCGTAGGCGTAATAATAACTCACGGCCAGTCGATGCCCCCTGTATTTGGTGCAAGCTGTTGGGGGTTGTTAAGGAACGAATTATTATTATTATTATTATTGTTATTATGATTATTAAGTGGATACTTTGTAAATGGTTTAATACTTTCAAGAAGGAAATTGGCTACCACATACGTTAGGTACTTTATAAAGCGGATTTCTGCAGACACTAAAACCTCATTGATAGATTTTGCACTGCGATATGCGTAAAACAGGCGGCGATTCTTTGCTGCTGCTGAAGGAAAAAAAATTAACATATTTTTCAGTACCTATAAATGCCATGCTTACTTTATTCTTTGTTTCCTTAAGTTTCACAATTAATAACGTTCACGAATCTCCAACATCATCTAATGTTACTGATTTCACAAATTCGACAGGCTCTTAGAGCCTCAAATGCGACCACAACCTTGGCTACTGAATAATATTCGTCAAAAGCATATTGCTTCAGGAATGTAGGTAATCACTTAGCAGTATTTTGAAATTTCGTTGTTGTCGGTGTACTACTGACTATTCCTCCGTATTTCATCAACAGCAGTGTGGGGTTACAAACTTGAGACGTCAAAATGTTTATATCCATCATAATAAGAAGAAGAGCCTAATTTAAGGAAAAATAGTCAAAATCCGAAAATTGAATCAACAGAAAATAATATCGAATTGTATCAGTTACAGGGTTTGAAATCCAATTGCATTGTGAAATAAGGAGACGAAACCATTTTAAATATTCTATCAAAAGAACCAAAACTATGAATAAGTGATATGGAAATTAAGAGATGAAATTATTTTTGAAAAGAGTTAGATATGGTCTCTAAAGCTATGAGACTTGCATTAGTGCTCGCCTTAATGTACTCGATAAACTGTAAAAAATAGCAAACGTGATGTAAAGGACGTTTCATTTGCAATTACTCCGAGATGTTACGAAAGAAGTTTCAAAACCAAAGGAGTAATTAAATTAGAACATCAAAAGAAATTGGAGGAGAAAAAGCTGCAGCTAGAGCTAATCCTGGCTATCAAAGAATTCGCAAATGCACAAATTGACGCGGAATTTGCATGTTATTAGTTTTATCATTGCCATTTTGATAGATCAGATCTAATTTATATTGTTATATATAATGATTCAGAATTATACACACTTTGTTAGTAAAACTACAATTTCAAAACCGTCTAGCGTCGATCTTTTTTACACGTATGATGCAATCAATAAATGTGCACACGATCTGAGAAGGTAGAGTAGAATAAGCCCTAGGGAATTGAAAATCATACGGCGTACTACAATATTGCCAATCAGTCGAATCGCCTCTGACATAATTGGACAGGTGAAAGAAGAATAGCTTATTCGAACGGAAAGAAACGACAACCATTCAACAGCAATAAATGTTTATTTCCGTTTTTATTTAGGAATAAAACTTAATTGATTTATGTAATCCAAATTGGAAATAAGAGAACAAACATACATATACATTTCACAGTGTTGTTATATTGCTTTCCATTAATTTGAAAAAAAAAGAATTACAAATTCCAACACAATAAAATGCGGAAGAAAATTAAATTGTAAGCCGTAGCAAAGCTCTTTAATCAGATCTCAACGTTGACAAGTTACTCGGTAAAAAGAAACTAACATCTTGTACGTTCGTCGTTGATACTTCCGGATAAAGTTCCGGAAGTCGAAGGCGACGATGCTGTAAATTCGGTTACTAAACTACGGAGAAACTTTTCTCTACTCTATTCCACTAAGACTGTAGTAAACATAAGGCGAAGCTCTGTCATGCTCGCTACTGTGGTAAACTAATCAAGTTGTAGAAACACCACAGTAATTTTTAAAGTACTACATTTAATATGTAACTAAGTTATACTGATCGAAGGAAAGTGTTTCCGGAAAACAACATTTATGTATTAGTGGAGAAATTTAGAAGTGATAACTATTGTTTTGTACATTTTTAAATTCAAATACATACACACATAAATGTATACATAATTTCACATATTAGCTTTTCATGTAGAGAGGTAGACATTTTATGTTTCCTGGTTTGATAAATGTAACACCAATCCTGCTAGATCTTATCTCATATATTTAAGATGTTCTTATTTTCAAAACCCAATCAGAGCAGTCAGAGCACCCAAAGGAAATTTATTATTAATGAACTTCTATATAGGTCTACTCAAACTGTAAGTGGATTTTTCTGGAGTTTGGATAGAACTTACTATGTTCAAAAAGTGAGAGGTTTTTAAAAGGCCTAATATCAAAACATCTAAAGCTCGTGGGAATGTCTATTATAACACGGATAGGTTTAAGACTGAATGCTACGTCCTGGAATTCGTTCCGAGAAATTCTTTTTTATTTTTCATAACTTATTATGTTATCATAGACGTTCCATCTACCGAATTTTACACAATTAATAAAAATAACAAATAATTAACTATTATGAACACAAACACTAGAGATAAGGTATACAAATAGATGAAGCAGTTAGAAATGTAATAATGCGACAGCAGTAATAAACAACGAAGGGAGTTCTTGCTGAATAAGAGGTCGTTTTTCAATTCTCTTTTTTTCCAATTAACGATCGTGTGGGGAAAGCCAACGGTAACGAATATGTGTGATTCCTGCTAAAACAAAAATCAGGGCTTAATTAAAAAAGTTTCTGGCAAACGGATGTAAAGCAAGTGGATTTGCCTAACAAACACATTTGATCTTGTATTATTTATCAATGTACAGATCAACGACAAAAATTTAATTACAATGTACATATATTTCATTTAATAATGAGAATGCAGTTAAGAAAGTTGAAAACCATATTACGGCAAAGGAAAGAAATAGATAGCCAGTTTATACATCAAAACTTTGTTGTGAAAGAATAGAAAATGAAAATGTTTTTTTCAATTAAACAAAACTCAGTTGGCTTCATTTTTCCACACTCTTTAAATCCATACTTCACGTCAAATCTCACACCTAAATATTTAGATAAACCCTGAAATGTGGTTGACCTTTTCATGTGTAAAAGTTGCACTACTTAATCTCGCTTTATTTAGTTTGATTTTCCAGATTGCCGTGCTTAAGACGAAGGAATAAAGGATGTTGTTTACGTCTTCCTCCTGTAATTTGTGTGTGGCTGATTCTATATTGTCACTAACAGCCATTATTGCAATATCATCAAGCGCTGCAGCAGTTGAGTTTAGGCAAAACACTAATTACTTTTTACAATATTAGTAACCAAAGAATAGATTATTACTGCCCTATTAACAGGGTATTAAATTTAGTACACTACCTTAACTTGAGTTACACCTGGTCGAATGACATTAGGTCACCATTATACTTTACTCCAAATTATTTATATGAAAGGCAGTATCTTAGAAGTTGACTGTACTGGATAAAGACAAGCTCTTCCAGTTTAGAAACTAAATCCATCTTGCCCGACTTGGTCCAACTCTTTCACTAAGCTTTAGAATATCGTCGAACAACTTTCTTTCTGTGTTGATAAATGCATGGGCTGACTCAAAGAAGTTTATCTGGTAACAGTTTACCAGTTTTACTGTCAATTTTATTTTTTAAGCATCAATACAATCGGAAAAACAGTGTATGTATTACCATTTCCGCTTGAGCATATCTATTTAGTTAAATGGTAACACAAAATTGTTTTCCATAAATCAAATTAAGTGTAGAAGTGGCTCTTTTCGCCAACTTTTTTGCTTTATTTGCTTATCAGTCTGCTTGTCTGGGTGTTGGGTACAAAAAAAAATAACTTCTTTATTACTGATTCTTTCATGTGCAATAGAATGTAAACATGTTTCTAGTATGTTTCAAGGAATAAAAGAGAAATATAAAACGAAAAATAATGACTATGAAATGACTTACGAGTTAAAAAAGTCAACATCTTGTGTCAATCCCAGAGCCATTGACAATGGTCCGATGGAATTGAGATTTTAAATATTCATGTATAAGATATACTTTTACGTCTTGATGAAGCTATTTAATCAAAAAAGAAATTATTTATGGAAATAAAATGTTTTGAAAGCAGCACTGAAAGTGACCTTGACGTAACCGCACTTTTCAAAACGCTTTATTTACATAAATAAGTTATTTTTTGATTAAATAGCTTCATCAAGACGTAGAAGTATATCTTATACATCAATACTTAAAATCTTACTTCCATCGGACCATTGTTAATGGCTCTGGGATTGACATAAGATGTTGACTTTTTTAACTCGTAGGTCATCCTAGAGTCATTATTTTTCGTTTTACACTTTTCTTTTAGTCCTTGTAATATACTAGAAATACGTTTATATCATATTGCACATGAGAAAATCAGTAATAAAAAAGCAATTTTTTTTGTACGCAACACCCCAGACTAGGTCTCAGAAACGAGACTCATCCCATCACAAAATAAATATAGAAATCATAAGTTCAAAACCTAACGCAAGTTGTACTGTGATCTATGGAAATTCAAATATTACCTTTATGGGTAAATGAATGATCCTGTATATTTTTGCACTCTCACAAAGATACCGCCAAAAGTACAGAACATTATGATTTGGTGTAAAACCTTTTGTGTTTAGTATTCATATGTTCCGTTGCATTTGTTTAAATATCCTTAACATAACGTGCTATTGCAGCAATCACATTTTCAATACTCAATAGGTGGGCGAGCATTAATAATGCAAAACTCTATGTTACGAATTTAATGATTGATTTAAACCTCAGTCTTACATATCAAGTTCTTTCCACCAAAGAGGTATTACGTTTTGTCATATCTCACGTATGAACTATTAGATATATTTGACACAGGTATAGGAGAAATGTTATGTAAGTGTACATCGAACCGATGAATAATACTTTAGCAGCAACGAATCCATTACAGATGAATACATTTATGAAAAATCGTGTTCGCAGCTTCAGCATATTGTTCGCGGTGCTCAAATCTCGTATAACTTAGCGTGGGATGCGACAGGGATTTGCCATGGGTATGGTGAACGAAGGGTGGGGAAATTGAGAAATGAACCGCATGTACGGAGAAATCGAGGTTAAAAAATTATTTCAACGATGCGGTAGCATTTGATGCGTTTTGGAAGGAGAAGAATCCGAACTCTTGTAATGTCTTTAGGATTTGCTGTGGCAACGATCGGGTAGTTTACTCTTTTTACGAGATGTGTTATTTATCTGAGAAAAGCGCGATAGGTTTTATCGATTTGCGGAAATGTCGTTATCGACCATTACTCACGGAAAATCATGCTTCCTCCTTTATTTTATGATGTTCTGGTGCAGTAATGCGATTTAGATTTACGACATACAGTTTTATGTGACTAAGTTTAGGGCAAACTTAACCTCATTTTCTTTACATACCTACAACTTAACTTTTATTTTATTTTCAATGAAATAATTTTCAATAATTATAGTAATAAGAGGCCTTTACCAAGTGTTTAGGAGGAATCCAGGATATTCGTTCTGCTTCACTTGTTGTGTTGTGTGTATTCGTATGTTCAAATATATTTTATCTGGCTATGCTTAATTTGAACTTAACGACAAATATAAAGGGCGAAGAATAAAAACGAAATAACTAAAAAATGCATATAATAACTCTTATTCCACACCATTAAAAGCATCTATGACACGAAAGGTGAAATAACAATTTAATAATTCATATGCTAAAACTCTACTGTTCAATTCCTTTTTTTAGTTAGCTGAAAGGTGTTATAAAGATCATTCTTGAGTGTCTATGGGAGGGAGAGGAGTGCGATAAGGAAGCAAAGGAAATGACCACTTACATACATATGTGGCATTGTTCAAATTTTGCAGGTTAGCCAAATAGGATCTTACTGGCAGAAATCGGTTATATACTCGGAGATCTTATCTGAACATATTTTATGTATGAAGCTACAAAGTGGTAGATAATGGTACTAGTTCAACCAATATGTATTTCTGTACTCTAATCAATTGTTGCATTGATTAAGATATCAATTCCTTTTCAGTAGTAAACTTACTGACAACGTGTAAGCCAAGCAATAAGTTGAACGCTTTGCTGGCATAAGCCGTTTCTTAAATTTTCCAAATACTGCAGCATTTTCGAAAAAAAGAAGAAATGTGCATGTAAATTGATCCATTTACACAAGCGTGTAATGGCAAATTTGTCTTCACGAATTTATCATATGCTTTTGTTATTTGATTGATGCTTTCGTGAAGGACAGGTTGTTAACACATTTATTTTCAATAAACTTTATAGAAATTCATCGAAAAGCAGAGAAATTGCAATTTCATTGGTTAAATAGAACCAAAAATTCATTCAGTTTAAGGACATGAACGTTGTATGCATTTGCATTATGTTGGAAATTCAAAAAAATCCATGGATAACAGCAAAACAGCTTAACTCTTAGTCCCGCGCGTCAAATTCAATCAAACCCGCGCGTTGGCGTACATTGTTCTATTACTGATTTTTGCCGATATCTGTAAAGGAATTATTGTTTTAAATAATTGGTTATTGAATATTCATTTAGGATGTTATAGATTATGGTTGCAGGCGAATACAACTACAGCCATGTGATATGTATTAGCACATTAGGTACAACCAATTAGGAAGGAATTAGGAGGTTTATTAGGAATATATTGTATAAAGCTACACCGTCCTCTATATGGTTCCAATTTCTCATCAATTGTGAGGTATGCACCCGGTATATACGCTTCTTGACAGTTTTTGACAATTTTTGAATATATATTTCTTATTGCCGCCAACTTATCTATCGATTTTCTCTGAGGCCGGTCTCTTTTGTCGTCAAACTGAAGAGATGTCAGCAAATATAAAAATCGCTTTTTGCTCATGGCGGCGCGAGCAATTTGCATGCCCGTCATGTCACTGGCCCATATTTCCCTGATGTTGGTCTTACTTTGCTTTTTCGAACCAATTAACACTAACAAGCGTAAAAGGCACAACATTTCTGACTGACTGGTAAGCTTGAGATCTTGTTCCCGAGAATAAGAGTGCTCTTCAACTTTCTTTTGGAGAAATAGATTTGTTTTCGTAACAAGTTCATCAATAATATTCAAATCGATAATTTTTAGAAACGCGTCCAGTTCTGTCATTATATTTTTAGAGTAGGAAGTCAAAGACGGCTTTACCTTTACTAAATTTCTGGTGGGCGTTCTAGCGAATTTACTTCTCAAAGATTTTTTTGCCCATTTTGTTTCATCTTTCCCTACAAAATGTTGCGAATTCCCCTCCTGGTCTTCGGTTTCGAAGTCTGCTTCTTGCTCTGTATCGGAGTCGTGGTCACTAGTTACGATACCCTCATAGTCACTCTCTGTGTCTTCTAGATATTCTTCATCCGACTCATTTTCTAACATATTCCTAATTTCACCAGTGTCAAAAGGTGTTCTAACAAAAAATAATGAGCTAGAAAAAATAATGAGAAAAATAATGAGATAATAAGTTGAAAGGATACGTGTAAATGGCATCAAAAATTAAAAAAATAGAATGTTACTCGGACAGGTCGCACGTTGTCGTACTGGGTGCTAAAGCTTTTTTTTAATTAAAATATTTTTAAAATTAGTTTATATCACTACCGACCTATTACCTCGGTTTAACACGATTAATTGAAAGGGTACTTAAAGGAACAACACTCCCCGACAAGCGGTGTGCTATCCCCATCAAATATATTCCGGTTGGCGTACTCAGTACGCCATACGCACGGGATTAAGGGTTAAGGCAAGATAAATTTGCCTACAAGATTAAAACAAATAAAAAAAAACCATCAATGACAGAAACTTTCACGGAAGAGTAGCAAAGAAGAAGCCCATGATATTATTAAAAATCGCAAAGAAACGATTGGCATTTGCAAATCTGCACGCAAAACAGGGCGCAGCGTTTTGGAAGACGGTCATTTTTAGTGACGAATCCAAATTTGAATTATTGTCACAATAGCGACGAACGGGGGGACAACCCGGCCAAGTACTGTAACAAAAATTCGTTAAACGTACTGTGAAATACGGTGGAAGCGCCATCCTAGTATGGGGATGCTTTAGTGCAGGAGGGGTGGGAGATTTAGTGTTTATTGAATTTTAAATGCAAACCGTTATGTCAGCATTCCTAACGAAAAGTTGTTTCAATCTAGAGGAGGACAAAAGCAATAGAAATACTTATAAGACTTCCCTTTTACGAAAATGGCATAACATCCTTCTGAATATCATCTCCAAATTAAGGGAAAGTATATCACGGCACCTGTAAGCTGTTGTGTGAAAACAGAGGCTATCATACACGATGTTGATTGGAAGCTATTTAATGTTATTTTCGAGTTCTTGTTTATTTTTCCCCGAATTAAACGTACTTTCCCACTTTAATTTAAATAATGTAGTGGAAGTACATACATCATATTCTGTATTGTTATTTTGGCGTTTTATCTAATAAACTAATATTATTTTCAATCATGTTTGTAATTCAGTCATTCGCCCATATGAGCCTGATAAGTTAGTTTTTCCAGAATTTTTATTATTTTTATAGGAATAAACTTGCTTTCCGGCGCGAGTGTAGTTCAAGGACGCAGAAGGAAAAGCATTAGGCGTATGTCAAAATGTTTGCACGTTTCAGCGGCTACATGATTCCAGCGCCAAGATGTTAGACCTGTGTATATTTGTAGGTCCTACATGATAATCCACGAGTAATTACGGCAAGCGTATCCTATTTTGCAAAGTAATGACGCTGAGTTCTAATGTTAGCAATGAATTTGTCAAAAATTAGACAAAATTATTATTTTTGGTCCGAGAAGATTAATTAGTGATTGTGTGTGGTGTTTTACGAAGACGGTTGAATAAGATTTTTCCACATTCAAGACATCAATTCTCAGTTCTTCAAGACATCAGTGAAAGGCTGATTAAGAGAAAAAAAACCGCTATCTGGTAAACAGAACAATCCGAAATATTTTTTTTAAAATAGCCAAATTCAGTTTTTGATAAACTCGTCAACAAGCTCGTATATTAAAAACATAGTGGCATTTAAAAAAATACTAGATCCTACGAGCTACAGTACACAATCAAGTATATAGCCGCGAAAAGATCCAGTGCTCAATGGCACGCGAGAGCTATAAAGATCGGTACCCGGCGCCTCCACCACTATGTCACTATTTATTTAAAAATTAGATTCTATCTGAAGATAGCTTCAACTTTAGACGGATAGAAACACTCAAATCCCACTTTACTTAAAATTACTTTGTTACTTATACCTTATCTCCTCACAAGACCTTTCTTAACTTAATGCTAAAACTAAAGGTTGCCCGCTAGATCATAGAATAATTCTATCACCCGTAATGTTTTTTCACAGATAACCTAACTAGTTTTCATTCGAGAAACAAGGAAATTCCGGCAAAGATAAGGATTGTAATATTTTACCCCCACTAGGAGGAGATTTGGCGTTTTGCGAAATTAAAGATCTTCTATAATATAGCATCAGATTTTTTCTACTGCCGACGTTTCAGAATAAATGGTGCCCCATTAACATCTTTTTTTGTATGAATAATGGAAAAACAGTTAATTGCCATATTTCTAACTTTAGTACTTTTAAGAAGCATAAAGAGTAGTTAAATATTACGTAGGCGTAGTTCTAGAGTATTATCTTTGGAACATTAATGCAGCATACTTACAAATACATAAATCACATGAATGAAATGATCTATAGAAACAACGTATCGATCTAGTTTAGTCGTTTCTGTGGGAGTGCACACAAACACCTTTATAAAATATATTCTATAGCAACGATGTATTAACTCCTAGACAGACTATTGATTCATTTAATTTATTTTTCAATTACCAGTGTACCTATATATGTATGTTCAGATTAAAATAAAACGACATACCTATCCAAACATGTACACTTTCCGTCAGAATTAATGTCGTCGTCTATAGCGCAGTGTTTATCAAAACTACTCACCATCAGGCCAAGCAAGCGTTCGGCCGGTATCGGTTTCTGTTGGTATGTGATTTATTGGGGTATTAGTATTTAAAACACCGGGGGCAATTGGGTGGATCAGGTAGGAGAATTGAAATTATTTCTTGAAAATGTGTATACCGAAATTTAAATATGCTTTAAATAGCTTTCTCACAGGGAGGTGATTGGCAATGCCATATTTACGGTTAACAGTAGGTAATTAAGTAATTGTATAGATGACCAAAAAGGCTGAATTAATAAATTTCTTTGCTTAGCAAACTATTTGATAAATTGAACTTGATATGCGAATGAAGTTTAATATTGCCATTAAATTTTGTGTAGTTAATTTGATTATACTTTAAAAATATAGAGAGAACAAAACAAGAATAATTTATAAATTCACTATGGCTTCAAGTAGCATTAATTATGGTTTTATAAATACGAGTAAATTTTAATTAAAATTCGAAATAATGTTGTATCACTACCAGTAGAATTGCTGGTAGTGATACAAGAGCCCAAATTTATGCAGAGGCAAAATCGAACAAGACAAAAAGCAGTTTGTGGGAAAATAAAAAATTAACTAGGAATATCAGCTCAAGCTTTCGCGGATAGAAGTTTACAAAGGAACTCAACGTTTTGATTCTATTGAATAGATTATTTAATTTTTAAAGTATGTACCTACTATCAAATTAAAGAAAGAAAGGTAAGGTAACAGTTGGATGGATTTATTTAAATGGAGTTATATTAATTACTTACTTTACATAGTGAATCATACCTTTGTAGATGTATTTGGGTTTGAATTTTTAAATCTCCCGCGTTGGGAGGAAGAACACGACACAAAATAGATAAATTGTGTAAATGTGTATTAAGTAACCTGCTTTAAAAATGTTGGGAGAATAGAGAAAAATAGACTTACTTTGCAAATTTACTATGTATAGCTTAAAAAAAAATTAATTCGGATCTTTTATTAATAACATTAATATTTAGATGGCGATTTTAAAAACGTTTACCAGTAACTATTTATCATTGTAATAAAATTGTTGTTGGTAAAAAGATAATAACAATATTTGGTTTCATTATATTATTTATTTAAAGGTACATGCTTACTTGGAGACAAGAATAAAATAAAAGTTAAAGAAACACAAAAATTAATTATAAATTTATAAAATATTAAAAAAAATTAATGTACTCGAATAATAAGGATGAATAATGATCCATATATCTCTATGGTAAGTGTAATAAATTTCGTAACCCTAATAGTCTTTCTAATTTAATGTGTAGCTGCAGTTTTCTAACAAATGTGTTTGTTATTAATTGTTCTTTATATATAATATCATAAGCAATAAAAACTGTTTTCCACCGTTGCATTTAAATTTTGTGTATTAACAGTATTTTAAAACGACATCTGCAAATCAAAGTAACCTATGTATGATAACCTTTTAAGTATATATTTATATCCGTATATGTATACATTTTCAACACATAATTTCAATTCCCGTACCTGATCCACACAATCGTCCGGTGTTTTAAATACGAATACTTCAATAAATCTCCTACCTACAGAAACCGATGCCGACCGAAGATTTAGTACTTGGTCAAACGGTGAGTAGTTTTGATAAACACTGCGCTATAGACGACGACATTAATTCTGACGGAAGGTGTACATGTTTGGATAGGTTTAGCGAGTATGCACAAACACGTCAAATTAATTTTGCGTCAAATAATTTCTGACTATAAAAATGTATATTTCAACTAACTGTGTTATATTATTAACTTGTCATACGGTTGTGAGGAAGGATTTGTATTTATTTGCTGATCGCATTGTCTGTTTTCAAGAACTTTTACGAGTTGATCATCCTCAGAGAGTAATATTTTACCAACAATCTTCGTAACGTCAAAACAATGGTTTGCAATTATTTTATTTTTACCAGTTCCTTTCAGATTTTGTTGTAAATGATTGTTGTAAAAACTTAATTACTCTAATTACTCTAATATGTTTCTACATATAATAACAGAATCGATCTTAAATTAATATTCCAAACAAGTCAGTAGAAATAAAAGTAAATTCGAAGTAAATTCTTAGAATTCAACAATTTTAAAGTTTTTAAAGGAACACGCTGGTTATTGATAACACTTATGGTAAACAACAATGTATGGGTGAAATGTAGTAAGAAACTGAGATAACAATAAAGCGTCTTATAGTGCCGTCTTAATTTTACTTTCAAGTTCTATGAGAATATGGAAGTCGTAAAGCGACTGCTGTCAGCTTCTTCAGAAGTTTTCCTAAAGATTTCAGACAAAAAAAGGCTTTAGAAAAACTTCTGAAGAAACTGACAGCATGATCAGCGAAATGTCAACCCAAAAAGCAGCTACACGACAACACCCCGGAAGACATATCTACTATGAAACTAGTTCTTAGTTCGGAGAAGATCTAGATTTTGTTCTTGGGAGACTTTAATGGTGTGGTGAAGGAACCTATTCAGATTGCGGTGAAGAACGCGGTAGGTATCTGGTTCATAGATGGATTACGGTCATGAAAGTCTACGAGTAGACTCAACTCTTAATAGTTTATCTAGCCTTTAAAGGTGTTTTGTTTTTGTCCACATTTTCTTGATTAAAAGAATATTACGTACAGCCCTATAATATGATACTGAGCAGCTCATGGAAGACGATTTTGATAAGAGGACGTATTTTTGTGATCAAATCATGGCAATATATGATATTGCTCTCATTTGAGCACAAACAACGTGATCCAATTAAAACATGTTTTATTTTCTGATGAGTCCACCTGTACAGTTCACGGTCATGCTAATCGTCAAAATATCCGTTATTGATCTAGGAAAAATCGTTACCGGTTGATAGAAGAACACACACGCTGAAAAGGTTAATGCATGGGCAAGAATTGAATGGCGACAATTATTTAGGACTACCCCAGAATAATGTTGTGCCAACTTATATTCCTACTAATATTCCTATCTAAGCAGTTCCAGCGAATATGATGTGGTCTTAGCAAGATGGAGCACCGCCTCGTTAACAAATCAATGTCCGGCAGTACCGTAGCCAATATATCCAAATCGCTGGATAAGGGGGCGAAGATCGATGGAATGGCCCGCACTATTCCCTGATTCGACGTCATTAAACTTATTTTCATGGGGATATGTCCAGAATATTGTATACAAAACTAAACTCCTCGATGTAGCTTAGAAGACTTAAGAAGACGAATAACGCATGCAATTACACTTGAAACAGTAGCGTTAGAAGAAACTGGTATTTAAGGTTAGGGTGTTGCCAGAGAAGAGTTGCTGCGAGTATTTTGAACATCTCCTGCATGGACGTTAATTTTTTTCTTCCGCTTTTTCAATTGCCAAAAAATAAACAGTATATTATTATTTTTTGAGTACGTTTTAACGAATACCTGTAATCAAATAATTTTTTTTTTATTATTCTTTATTAATTTTGCAATAAATTTGAAAGCACTTAACTTTCCGAAACCGTAAAGGAAGGTGTAGGATATTGTGGATGAAATATGGCTAGAATTTCCGGAGGAATCCAAAAAGGGAATACCTAATATAAAGGATATTATATTTAAAATAAGAAAGGTGGTATGGACTACTGTTACATGACACACCCTGTATAAAACGAGTTTGTAGAAAAAATGCGCAACTAAAAATATCAATCGACTTCTCCTAGCGTTTTTACAAACACTTCCCTTAAATTTTTTTATGGACTTTATTCCATTTCGCTGATGCCATCTGTACGATGGAGGGAAGTAAGTATACAGGAAGTATGTATGTACATATCTATTCCCAATACTTTTATAACTAGTATCTGCCAAAATAAAGTTCTACACACAAATCAGACGTTCTTCCTCTATGTATTTTCAAAATTTTCCCCTGAAAACAATAATAAATAGTAATATTACACTAATTAGCCATGCGTAAGATACTGATGTCTTAGTAGTCATTATAGAGTTGACAAATATTTTTTACCTATATTACGTATTAATAACTACTTGAATAAAGGGAAATAAATATTACAATTTATCTCAGTAGTTACATCTCATTGGAACTAAAGGTTAGAGATTTACGGATAATATGAACCCCTTTTACAGCTAATGTGTGCTGCTATTTGCGTTCATATTTTATTCATTACAAGGGTTAACTTAAATACCGCAGTTCTAGGTGTATATAGCCAGAAATATGGAAGCAAAGTGGTTAGTGGATTGTTGCGGGATTAATTTTTGTTATATGTAACTATGTATACTTACATATGTATGTACGTATGTCATGAGTAGTACATACATACGTCTGTATATGTATGTGTTGTAAAAGCGGATCTTAGGTTTATACATGCAAACTTCAACTAAAATATACTTCCATGCGTTCTTGAAGTATCTAAATGTAGACGTACTAGTCGTATTAATAGTTAACCACATACATACATATGTATGCAGGTATGTACAATCATGGAAAGAAGTTCTTGGACAGGTTCCTTCTAAAACGTATTGAACGTGTCCAACCTTTACTTTCTAGGGAAGAAAATTTTAATAATAAACTTTGAATTGAGCTGACTTTGCTTGCCTTATAGTGAGAGTACTAAATTTTAAATAACACATAAAAGACATAAAGTTTTTAAAACATCTACAGTTTTTGAAAGTCAAAGCAGATTTTAATTTTTCTAAATTTAAATTTCTTTGGTACGTAGAGAACAGACGATCACGATGACTTTTAGCAACATAAATAAAATTAATTAATAAAGGTTTCTTAAAAGAGTTAATACAATAAAAATACATACTACATAATTTAAACTAAATATCAAATAAAGTAAAATAAATGCATAAAACAACAAATCTTGCTAACGCAACGTTGCACAATCAATATAAGTGGCTTCTTCGCTACGCTGAGACCAGTGCAAGACGCAAGTGAAATGCTTCAGAAAGGCAGTCGTGGGGTATCGCAATCCGTTTTCTAGAAAGAAGTAAACAGCTGCAATCTGTATTATTGTAAAAACCTAAAAAACTGAAAACGAGGGATATACATATGTATATAGATTAAAGCCAAAATACTTCAATCTATTGCAGACGTTATTTCTATAACACTGGCAAATATTTTCAACGCATGTGTTGAAGAAGAAATATATCTTTCTTAACTGAAGTTATCGAAAATATTCCCAATACACAAAAAAGGTGAGAAAGGTCATATGACCTGTATGTAGCTGTGGCTTTAAAAAATAGGTTATAAACATTCTTCGAGGTAAAAGATGTGCTAGATAAAAATCTTCTTGAGAAAGTACATATTTATGGTGATAGGAAAAGATTACACAATTTACCTAAATCATGTTTAAATAACAGAAGACAAGTTGTTTCTTGGAATAACACTGTATCGGAAAAAATACAAACAACTACAGGGGTACCACAAGGGTCAATACTAGGTCCGTTGTTCTTTTTAGTTTATATAAATGATCTACCCCAAAATGTAAATTGTCATAGTACATGTTTGATCGCGGATGACGCATCAATTCTGGTGAGAAGCAAAAACGAGGAAGACGCTCTACATGATGTTCAGATTTCTTTGTACTTGTATTTGTTATTTAAAATTTATATACGTAGAAATAATTGCAAAAAAGACTATAAGATTATAACGATTATGGCTGCATCTCAGGGTGGTTTAAATATTGAAGGCATGGCCATAGATTCTGCCCAACACCTTGTATTTAGAATCATATTTTGTACTTGGCAAGTGAATGTCGAATAATATGCGTGAGCCCTGGAGTTTGCTTTTAGTCAGACTAAATCTCTGGTTAACCTAAAAGAAGTAGAAGAAACATAACTTCGCCTATTTATAGACAAAGTTACTTATTCTTAACACTAATTCACTTGCACCCACAAAGACTATGATAATTATCAGTAATTTTCATTACATTATTCACCGTACGAGTCTTACATATATTCATATCAAAAGAAAAGGTTAGATTTTAAAATAGTCCGAGTTATCTTATTTTATAGTAAAGGTTTTTGGAGATTATATAAAAATTCGATATAATATATTTGCTTGTCTGTATCAACAACTGCCAATAAAACTAAAATTTAACTTTTTTAAGAAAGGTGATTTTCAGTAAATCAGTGTATTCCCTCCACAGATTGTGACCTTATAATCATCTCTATCCTATACGATTATGCTTTTCAATATTTAACAAATTACTTAATCAAATATACAGGGGTTACCAGCCTTTGCACTTAAAACATTTCTGTGTTAAATAAATTATCTCGAATTAGAGCTGACGCCTGACTAATTCACTCTTCTATGGTATCCGTTTATTAAATTAATGTTCCCCAAAAAGGTAACATAAAATTCAAATTTACACTCAAATAACAATAATAATGTAAATTTTGCTTATTTACGAATAGGACCATTTTCAAGTTATTAGCGTTGCTAGGGGTTTATTTATTTTGCGCCACGAATGGAATCGTGATTCACGACGATTATCGGGATTCTTGTTTTCATACAAGGCCAAAAATAAATAAGATTGTAGAAATTAGCAGCCGCCGGCGTAGCTCTACATCTGATATATTAATAATGAGGAATGTTGTTTGTATTCCAAGAGGAATACATGTTATTCTTTTAATCGATTACATTTACTCAAAATGATTAGTTTCAGGGTATTTAGACGTGAGTAGAGCTAGAGTGATTCATTTCGAAGTCTAGTTATGTATATACCTACATATGTACATATATCGACTGTGGGGTACCTATTGGTTATATTTAGCTGAATGTAATCTATTTTCCTCTAAATTTAATCAACTGTTGTCGTTGTTATCTAATCATATTTGTTTCCTGTTTAATTATTTACCGTAATTAGTTGAACTTTGTATCGTCTTGTAATAGCATATTGCTAATCAGTACGATAATAGCCAAAATTTCGTTTACGGTCTTGCCAATGGAAATCCGTGAGATGCTATACGTCTTTATGAAGAACGATACTCGAACCGTGTCATCCCGCATTATTCAATACTTGCCTGACTGATAACTGGCACCCATCTAAAGTGAGAACTCCCCAAGTTAAAGAAATGAAATTCAATAAGTAAACAAAATTGCGGAACATTCTACTACAAGCACCAGAAAAATTGCTTTTGCTTTAAACACTAATCAGGCCACAGTTAGAAGAATATTGAAAGATCAACTGTTGTATCCATATCGCATTTAACGGGTGCAGGCACTTTCGCCAGCAGATTTTCGGCAAAGAATGGCTTTTTGTCAATGGATGCAAACAAAAACGCACAAAATCCTGACTATTCGCCACAAATATTCTTCGACGAGGCTACTTCCTTTAGAAAGGCGATTATTAATTTTCATAATAATCACATATGGACCGAAGAAAATCCGCACGAAATAGTGAATGCCCGTCATCAACATCAATTCTTTCTCAATGTGTGGGCACGTTTTTTACCGATGCAGTTAAATGACGAGGTATACGGCAATTTTTTTGAAGAGGAGCTACCACTACTGCTAGAAGAAATTCGGTAAAATTAAGATTGCAAATGTATTTTATGTATAAGGGTGCTCCAGCGCATTTTAGTTTAGTAGCTCGCGAGGTTTTGGACTATACGTATCCAGATCGGTGGGTAGAATGAAGAGGCCCACAACCGTGGCCTCCTCGGTTTCCAGACTTAAATTATTTGGGCTATTTTCTCTAGGATCACCTCAAATCATCATTATACGACTCCCATTGAAAATCTCGATGAACCGAGAAATCGTATTATCACAGCTTGTCATACAATTCAAAACACTCCTGGTATTTTAGAACGAACTCGCTAGTCGATACAGCGGAGGATAGAAGGTTGTATTGCAGTTGGAGGCGGTCATTCTCAACAGTTAGTATAAGTTCTTATGAACTTTTATGATCAAAATAATCCCAGAAACCCTCTTCTAAAGTTTGTCGCATATATTGAGAATCACCCTGTATAATAACTGAACATAGAAATATGAAATACATTTAACAATAGAAATTCTGTATACAGGATTACCTTTAAATAGGTATTAAACTATGCGAATCTGAAAACTATGTTGAAACTGACTGAAAATGAAAAATAAATTTATTTGTAACAGGTATCAAAAATTTTCAGCGTTACTAATTTTATCAAGTCACTTATTATTCGTACAGCTGATCTTTTTATTGTGAAGTATTTTTATGAATACTAGATTTTGGTTATTTGTTATAAAAAAAACTTGTTTTGAATTTTGTGATGGTCCTGAGAAGAACCGATGTAGGGAAAACAGCACTAAATATTTACAAAAGATGTTCAAAGTGTCCACCGTAGGGAGCAGAATAGGAATCAATGCGGCTACGTTTATTATGTGCGCTCGTAAAGTTCGGTCGGCATGTTGCCACGAATGTGTTGTGCTGCAACAAAGATGGGATCTGGCAGATCTTTGACATTTTCAACATCGGGACGGCAATCACACACTAAATTTTTCATGTATCGCGACAGAAGAAAATTTAATGGATTTAGATCTGGACTACGAGCTGGCCAACGATTGTGACTTCCACGTCCAACCTAATGTGAGAAAGTTGCGTTTAGAAATCGTTGTGTTGTCATATCGCCAATGGTATGTCATCCAATACTCGGATATGGTATTCCCGAAAAACTGTAAATATATGTAAGTCTGCATTTAATCGTTGTGGGAGCATATGTGGTCCTAGTAATTGATCACCTACCAAACCTTCTCAAGCATTGACGGATATTCTAACTTGTGAGGAGCCTTGCTGTATATCGTAGGGATTTTCGTATGTTGAATGGTGAATATTGTGGCAATTCAATATAACATCGTTGGTAAATGCAGATTCGTCAGTGGAGAGAATTACCGAAGCAAGATCTGTCTGTTCAGCTTCTCCGCTGAAACCACTCGCCGAGGAAATTCTACTCCCGTTAGCCTTTGCACGCGCTGGCTATGCTGGAAACACTGTAAATTTGTTTTCAAAATTTGATACACAGCAGTTTGAGACACATTTACTTGCTGTGCTAGGTTTGTTGTTCTTACATCGAGATTCGCTTCCACGACGTTTAAAATTTGCTTGCTTGGAGTAGTCTGCGTGATTTGTCAAGGCCACAACCTTGGTAACGTGGAATTACGGAATCTGTATTCCGAACCCGATATATAACACAATCATCGCAGTGGATGGATGATGTCGATTTGGGAAGCATTCTGCGTACAAATTTTTTGCTGCTATTTTGCTCTGTTTCTTCATATGTAAATTAAAATAATGTCATGTCATTGCAAACAGACGCATTCACAGCAAGTGCCAAGTGCATACTAAGCAAAAAGTGCATACCAAGCACTCAATGTGTACCGATAGTTGGTGATGCTCATATAGTCATGTATGCACGTTAGATGCGTCAGGACCGGACTCGACTAAAGAAAAATCATTTTATCATTACTCCGTGCAGATAGACCCACAACATGTTGTATTTAGGATTGACTCGTAAGTATCATTTGCTCCCTTTTTTTATTTTGCGCGATTTAGATATGTCTGGTACCCTACTGTGGAGGACCTGTATAGGAAACTTTACAAGTAGCTAATACGAAAATTGGGTAAGACGAGTTTCAACACTACGAGACGCAAACAAATAAAAGGCATACAGATTAATTTGATTTAATTGGTGCAGTAATTGTAACATTTAATGATTGAAAAGAGATACTTAAGTTTTGGAGAACTGTATATTAAAAATATTGTTACCTGATAACCATCATAGGTCCATGATGCCCATTTCATGCTACAACTTTGCAAGTCGAACGGGAAGTATTCTACGTTTATTTCGCATGACGAGCGATATATGCCGTGACTAAGCCAAACAACTTCGCCGGTGTTCGATACTATCACATTGGTATTGATAACGGAAGATTGATATTGAGGGTCAGCGCTGAAAATATAGAAAACTAAGTTACAAGATGTTAGTGTGTAAACGTAAGATGAAAGCTGCAACACATTTTTGCGTGTTTTAATTGTGTTGGTTGTTATTGATTTATCATAGTTAGTTCATCTATGTTTTTGAATAATTTGAATAATTCTATTGAGTATATATTCACTCTACAATAATTTACTGTTAAAATACTAGTTTCTGCGGCAAGTTGATGAGCGTATCACCAAAAATTTACTCAAACGTGGCGTTAGACTTTAAGTATAATTAGAGCTTTGGAAAGTGGTGTTACCTTTGACGTACTAACTGAAGAAGTATATCTACGCAACGAAGATTGTGACCTAAAACTTTTCAAGATTTTTAAGTTTTCTTTGCCCTTATATTGCGGTCTCATACAGAATTTGTCTTACATGATATTTTTTATATTATTTATGAACGATATTCTAGGTATTTTATGCTAGCAACGCATTATCAATTATCTCAGTTACGAATTTATCAGTTTTGACAACTAATTTAAATATATTTTTATGTAATTTTGGTGAATGACTTGAACACATTGCAAGGGTGGTGCCAATATACAAAAAAAAAGAAACTCCAACTAACTTCATAGAAAGATACCACTAATAAAATATTGACGTGGAAATATAGGGCAACCAGCCGGTACTGCACAACACAGATCATCATCACAAATAACACAAAAATGTTTTCTTGTTTTGTGTAAGTACCTCTAATTAATAATACCGGTTGTATTTATGTTCTGAAAATTGACTTTTGTTGCTTAAAATAAGTAGCTCTTTACATGCCTATGTAAGTTTCTAGGTAGGATTTGTATATATTATATTTTTGTACAGTATTCTTCTCTTTAAAGGCAACCGATTGCACTATTTATAGTACAGGCTGATTCATTTTCGATCGTCCCCATTGCTATATCTCTTATTATTTGTAGAGGAAAGAACAATATCAATGTTTTTACAGTATGTTACTAACATAATAACATAAACTGTAAGTTGCTATGAGTTGTAGGTTGCTATGAATATAAAAATAAGTTCAGTTGTAAATAAAAGGAAATAATGTATTATCTGTCAATTATGAAAGTGTAAAAAATAGATCGTTAAGTAAAGATGTTTGGTTTAATAACAGAAGCTTGAGATTCCATCATTATTAAAACATTATTCAAGATAGACGGTAGGATTAAATTTGGTAAAGTTGTTAAATATTGCGGTTATTATGATTCTGCAAAGAAAGTAAACTTAAGACAAATTACGTTCAAGAATTTTGAAAAAAAAATTAGAAATCTCATTTCCATATTTTGCTCCTATTATTTTATAGCACCTTTATTTGGCCTTGCAGAGAAAAACTGAGACAGATTCTCAAAGCCACTTTTACTCCTCTATCTAATGGAGCACTTGAAAATTTTATACGAAGTTTCGGTTGCTTCGGGCCATCATCAACTTCGTGATTTCTTATGGACGCCATACTGGACTTTGATACAGTCGGAAAGAGATTCTTTTTCTGATTTCAACCATATGTCATATGTTGAAAACAAGATTTGATATTGTGTGTTAATTGACGAAGAATGTGATTTGAGATTAAATAAGGTAGTGTCAATCACTTAAAATTGAGTATCGCCTAAATGAAAATCGATGATAAGTAAGGTGAAATTTCGAACTGTCAATTATCGTTTGCATTAGTACCGCAAAAATGATGTACACCAACGAAGAGTAACGAGATATATTATGTATTTTTTATCAATCAAACCGAAATACTACAATAGCGAGTACAGATATATACAATTGTATCCTGAACGAAGACAACCATACCGCACCATTTTGCTAGATCTTGACAGAAATGTAGGCGAATATTGATCGTTTATCAAGCCGCGTAATGTTAATGGTGACAGAGATTTGGGTGAAAATCAACGAGATATTCTACAAATGGTAAATAAAACGTGTATTTTTGCAAATCCAATATTTGTATTTTTTTAAGTAAATAATCCATCCACATCAATAAGAGAGGTAGCGTCAGAATTAAATCTGCCTCAGACACGAATATGGAGAACTTTGCGTCGAAATAAGTTAAAACCGTACAAAGTACATGTTAGTCACAGTTTACTACCTGTTGATAATTTAAGGCAAATGGGATATTGTAATTGGTTGCTGAGAAAATTAGAAAACGACGAAGATTTTTTGAATGAAATCATCTGGTCAGATGAAGCGAAATTTACTAATAGAGGAATATTGAATAGAAATACGGAGTACTACTGGGCATTGCAGGATCTTAGGCAAAATAGGACTCGGAAACGTCAACATCGTTTTGGATTAAACGGTTGGATGGGTGTTTTGAAAAATCGCCTTATAGGCCCAGTAATCTATCAGATTCTGTATCAATTAACACACAATAGCAAATTTTGTTTTCAACATATTTGTCCTTTTTACTACTTGTTTAATGACTTACAATTGTAAGAAGATATTTCTGTGTAATTATTTTGTAATTTGTAAGCATAAATGGCTCTGGAATTCATCTTGTGTCTACCACATTAATTTGTAATGTACGATTGGGAAATAGTATCGATTGTATATGAACAAAATTCTATTAACCTACATTTATTCACAAATATAATATATTGTATGTAATATACTATTATGATATTTCATACAAATGTTAATTAAATTCATAGATGGCTATTTTATATTAAACAAGTCAGTTCACAGAGATCTATATTAATTTTGACGTTTTAATTATCGTGCGTATAGATGGCGCTAATTTCGTTATTTATTTTGACCATATGTTATGGGGCATAATAAAATTATTAGGTACTTGGGACGGGGTTATTTTAGAAAATTATACTATCTCCGAACAGTAACAAATCACGGGTAAAACGTAAATCCCTACAAATATTAATATAATTATTATATTAAAAATTTTATGTAAAAGTATGTGTAATTAGATATAAGGTTGTGATCTGTGCTTAAATCCGGTAAATGCGAAATTAAAAACCAGTTTCTATGGAAATCAAAATTTTATTAGTGCAAGGAATTATAGACATTGGTAACAAGATATTGTGACACAATAATCTCGTTGGATTTTAAAAAGAAATGGAAAAACCATGGAGATTAAGAAGTTATTATTGAAATAATTGCAGTAAAGTAGATTCATAGTACAAAATTTATATTTATATGTTATTCTAAGAGTAAAATTACTTAAACTACAATAGTTCTGGAAATGTGAATTCTCAAAATTCACAGTAACGTTTTTCATCTCCAAAGATTTATCAAAGAAGGAGTTTGCGAATTGAATAACCAGTTGTTTATATATATCCTTCCTGTGGAGGGCATCTTCAGCTCAAGAACCGGATGTAACATAAGAGACAATCACAGAAATATTGCAGGAACAGTATATTGGAAGTGCTTAGTTATTAGAACATATCTGGATTAAGATAAGTTAAATTTAAGTAGCTAAATCATAGGGAACGCAGGTTAGTTTAGAATTTCCTTTTAGAAAATGTATATTGAATAGAATAATATAGTATGTATTGCATCTACCCATTTTTTTTTACATGTAGAGTTTAAAATTC
This sequence comes from Popillia japonica, assembly GCA_004785975.1. Lineage (NCBI taxonomy): Eukaryota > Metazoa > Arthropoda > Insecta > Coleoptera > Scarabaeidae > Popillia > Popillia japonica. The sequence goes on from SMLS01070063.1 coordinate 71,049, forward strand.
AATCTTTCAAATTTTTTTTAGATAAAGTGAACAGCTCGATAAGTACAGGTTGATATTTTTGTTTATAACCCAACGTAACAGTACAATACTAAAAACTAAACCCGTGGTTGAATCTTAACGATATCATTAGTAACGGACATTGTAACTGAGATAGATTATTAAGCGTATCATAAGAAGCAGCAGTGCGAGCATCTTGCAGCAAAAGAATATTTGTTATCTATCCCACACCCTATAAGGCATTTTTATTAAACAACCCTCTACGATATATTTTGTTCTATGTATATTCACTTTGGAAATGTGACCAGCAAATTCGTGACGTTGATTATTAATAGTAACAGAAAAAATATAACTTACATTTGCAAACAGTTTTACTAAGAAAATTCTGACGCAGGTTTTACCGGAAATTCTGAATTTGAAACTTAACTAAAAGTATTCTTATTGCTTAGAAGTAGGACTTACTTATTATATAAAATTATATCCGGTTTCCAAACTCTACCGTGCGGTATTCGAATGACTTTGATTTCATCGAAATCGGTCGAATTCCATTTCAAATGGTGATCCACCCACTTCTGCGTTATCCAACAGTTCGTTGTCAGGATCTGATTTTTTTCATCCTGCAAATTTAAAGAAGAGTTATTATTGTGATTAAATTTATAGTCAGTACTAGAAAATATAATATTTTAATATTAAGTAATCTATGTTTCTTGGCGGTCTTAATTATTTTTGGATGGTTTATAATAACTCAATACGTTACTGTAGCTTGAAATATGTAAAAAAATGTACCCGCTTTATTTCATATGTATGTATATATTGTTTTCTAAATTCACATTTAAATTCAGTCTGATGTCGCAATCCTACAAGGAAATGTTGTTTATGAAAACATGGATGTATTCTGCCCTGTCAAGTATACTCCTTCCTCTGATGTTTCGGTGACATCAATTTCGCTTATTTTTAGAATCAACCTATCAGTGTTGTTTTCTCGATATAAAGTGCTTGACATTTCGTCATTGCTTGCCAGACTGTTTTACAGAATAGGTAAGCTTTAGATTTCCAGTGGGAAAAGGCATTGTCTCAGTTGTATCAATTGCCACAGATTCTCATTCATTTCTTATAGGAGAGTAAGAAAAACTTAAAAAATAGAGTCACACCATTTGCACACCATTTGTACTTCAATAATTTTATCTAATTGGCATTTGGAAATTAAAATTAGGAGTTGGCGAACACTAATATATTTATATTTGTCTCGAAATTTACGCAATAGTACACGAATTACACTTATACAGTACTGTCGAATAGTAACGGATAAATTAATTATTTCTGAATTTGAGAGTTTTTCGAAAAAAATCCTTTTCACATCGATTTTGTTTTAAACAAAGGAACTTTTCGACATACGACCCATATTTGTGACGTAATCGTCATTAGAGATAATAATAATAATAATAATAATCCATGCCTTAGCATCCCCCAACAGCTTGCGCCAATTACAGGGGGCATCGGCTGGCCATGAGTTATTATTACGCCTGCGGCTGTAGACCGACTTAAGATGTTATCTTTCCGCATTTGCCGTGGAATTTGGGAAACTACAGAAACCCAAATTCAAAAAGAACGCACCGGGGTCGATACAGTGCGCTAATTTGGTCATTGTAGAAAGGCTTTCAAACGATAATTTTATGCTCAAAGCATCGTTGTCACCTTCGAAATGTTTACTGCCAAGATGCTTTTTGAGTGGCCCGAACAGATGATACTGGCTTCGGGCCAGGTCGGGACTGTAAGCCGAATGTTGAAGAAGTTCCCACCTTAACTTCTGAATTCTAGCATAGGTCAAGTTGGCCGAAAGGTGCCTGGCATTATCGTGATGCAGCAATATGTCTCTCGTTAGTAGGCCTGGACGTTTTCGTCGAATTGCATCCCGAAGCAACAACAAAACTCTACAGTATGATTCAGCAATGACGTTCCCATTTTTGTTCCGTCCGACAACACGGTAAGCATAACCTTACCACCTGAGGACACAACCTTGAATTTCTTTGTTGACGACGAAGAAGGATGTTTCCGTTGCATTGAGGCAGGCTTTGTTTCAGGTTGGTAGTGGTGCACCCATGACCCCTCACCAGTAACAATCATGTTAAGCATGTTCTCCCCTTGCACTGTGCATCGAGGGGGGTGTTACAAGGACAAGCCCATTCAAATTTTCTGTGTTCCTCGGTCAGTTGTCTCCGTGAGCAAACTTTTCGGAAATTCTAACAACCGTGCGTCAGTTCGTGGGCTAAACCATGAGAACACCCTATTGTAGTTGCTATGCTGTTTATTGTTACACGCCTATCAATTCGAGTCATCTCTTCTACCCGTCGGTGTGTTGGATCTGTCAAAATCTGAACCGTGCGGCCACTTCGCCGATCGTCAACAACTTTTGAGCGTCCTTGAGATAATTTCTCGCCCGAGTTACACACGGCTTACCCGACAAACACTTTTTACCGTTTCCATTATGGGTATCTTTTGCAGAAAGTCCTTTTGCCCAGTAAAAACGCATAATAGCACGTTGCTCTTCCACAGTACACTTTTCGACCACGGTCGACATTTTAATCCTGTCTGGGTTCGCGCACAGCAACTGTCACTTGAGTATTATAAGGCTGGATTGTGGTGACACCTGTCGACAAATAGGGCAACAAACACTCTCTTATTTTCAGTTTTCTTACAGCTGTTCGTGACGTATTTACTGACTTTCAGTCGTTTAAGATATCTATAACTATAATCACTACTTTTCTTACCATTATGAGTAATAAATTGTTCGTCGTATTGTTGGTTTTGTTATAGAAATAAACAATACTTATTATTTTTAGTTGTATGAAAAGAAATGTCTTTCAACAAAATACTTATTTCGAAAATGAAGTAGCAGGTATAAGTCTATGCAATAAAAAAGTTTCTCGCAGATAATGTTGTAATTGAACAATTATATTGATTAGGTTAGGATAAAACGAGCGATATGAACTAACTAAATTTTATTAAGCGGTCTAATTACCATTCCAATAAATTTGCCTTCATTCTAGCATTAATTGCAATAATGTGGAAGAAATCTGTGAATTTCATTCCAACCAAATCGAATTTATGTCGCTTCACAAATACATAAGGGGATTCATTTAATTCTCCGTTCTAGTTTCTTATTATGTACAGCACGATATGTACAAATTTCCATTAACGCCGTCCGAGTCGAGGATAGCTGTACTGATCTCTTATACGATCATTGTGTAAATAAATACGAAATCTAGCAAAAACAAAAAGCAATAAGATAAATTGAGGGATAGATTTTGGTGGAAGCGAAGGTAAACGAGCTTGCCGATATATTTCAGAGCTATAAATCTTTGTTTCTCTTTTTACCTTGACAACATTCAACCAGGGACCCCCGGTGTCGTTAGAATAGCATCAGTGTATGCCTTGCGAATTTAGGTAGTTCGAATGTGCATTCGGTTACTGAGAAATCCCAACAGATTTAAAACTGTCTTCTCTTTTTGTATGTACTGTTTGCTTACTAGGATCAGAGCGGACGTGATTAAAATCTAGAATTGTTTTCTTTGGGCCTGAATCCAAATGGTTGCAGTTGCTATGTATAACAGTATTTACCAGTATGGAACGTAAAACACGTAAAATTCAGTGGAATAAATCTAAATTATTTTCTCTTTTGTTTGTTATAACAGGTTCACATCGTAAATCCTCAGCAAAAAAGGGTATCTAGAAACGTTGCTTTTTATCCGAATATCACGGTTAATATATCCCAATAAGCGGGTGGTACGAATATGTGATACAGAAGTCTGCGTATTGGAGTTTTTCAGGTCTACATTAATGATAAATAACAGCTTACTTTACGTAGGCAGCAGGAAATGCAGTAGAATACCCCAATTACATGACTAGCTTTGGCATTCCAAATTATATTCAACAAAAATATATTTTCATAGATATTTTCTTCAGTATATGGACATTAGTTTATTTTGAGTTGGAAATATTCCGTAGATGAAAATTCATTTTAAACCAGTTTGAACTAATAAGTAGAATTGATGTGGATTTAATTTAAAAAGTACAATAAGAATATCATTGAGTAGCGGAAAAAGCACTGACAACAGTTTGAAGGACCGTATAGGTTGTAGTACTAATAGTAGTAGAAACAAAGATGACCAACACGCGCTACTTATAAGGGCGGTAAACGAGAATGTACTAGACGACCGCTGTATTTCTTTAGAAAAGGAATATTAGATTAGATTACATAGTGGGCTGATGAGGCATTTGACTGCCTCTCACTACTGCGACCAATGAGATCTATTGTGAGTATCCTTAATCTTTTAGTCGCAATCATCTCCAAACTTTTACAAAAGTTTAACATCTTCTTAGAGGCTGTGGTGCTAACATAGCCCGCTTTCAAATACACCAGTTCCAAGTGCGGTACTTGTAATGGACTACAGTTACGCAATTGTACATGATACGTTCTACTGTTGTTAAAAAACAAGACTTATTCAAAAAGATAATTGAAACAAGAAAACATTTATATGAAAGTTAGGTAGTTTTCAGATGAAACTCATTTTTGGTTAAGTGGTTATGTAAATAAGCATAATTGCCGCTTTTGGTGTGAAAGCAATCCACAACAGATTCACGAGAAGCCTTCGCATTCCCTGAAGGTAACTATATGGTGTAGTTTATGGTATGGTGGTATCGTTGGACCATTGGTTTCCGAAATGAGGCTGGAGTTTGCGTTATAGTGAATGGCGAACGATACCGACAGATGTTGACAATTTTTTTATGGCCAAATTTGGATGCGCTTGATTTAGAAGACATGTGGTTCCAGCAAAGACGGCGCCACCTGTCACACTGCTCATGAAACTTGGCCATAATGCAAGAAAAGTTTGGAGAAAGGATAATTTCAAGGAATTCAACTGTTCCCTGGCCTCCAAGAAGCTGTGATTTGTTAATTTATCAATCTAATTGGTTTGTACCACCCATAAATCGTTTCAATATGAGCCACACATTTCACACACTTTATCTTTCATGCTATTATGGCGGAGGCGCCAGATAACAATGTCGTCATTCCCCACAATCACGGATAGGAGAAGCTGATATAAGTAATCGTGTCAACCTTGTCCAAATAGAACTGAAAGAAGAAAAGAACCTAGCACGGACAAGTACTACTCACCTCTTTTGTAAGAAATAAGTAAGAAATTAAACCTATATTAGTTTAGGCAATGAGGATGCTACTGTTGACAATTTAACACCACTAAGTCTGAATATTTGTTTCATTTCGCCATTTTCAGAGCTAAAATTTACTAGAAGAGAGTTCATAGGGATCTAAAAGTCTCCGTTTCTCTAGTACTGGTACATTGTCTAGTACCACGTGTAAATTTCTTCCCGTTTTTTGTATTAAAACAACACGTTAAGGAAAATTAATTTTTTTGTTCGAAATATTAGCTGTTAGCTTCTACACATTCGCCCAACCTTTTAGGTAATTGACAAAAACCATGCCACAAAAACGATTTATTTTTTCGGCAAATCATTCAATTCCAACTTCTTCGAAACTGCTGACGTTCTGCTCTACGAACGCGTGGCCTATTGCTAAGGAGACGTCAGAGCAGATGGCGCCAAGTCTGGGTAGTACGACGGGTGCGAAAGGATGTCCTATTCAAGCGATTTCAAGGTGTCTTTCACTGGTTTTGCTAAGTGAGATGGCGTATCGTGCAACAGCATGACTCTGGCACTTCTCGCCCATTCTGGTCGTCTTTCGAATAATACGTGGTTTCAATTATTCATTTGATAGCGTTATGAATTAACGATTTCTTCGAGCTTCAACAATTTATAAGATACAGTACCTTGTTGGTCCCATCAGATACAGAGCATGGTCTTCTTCCCGCTTCGGATTTTTAAAATAAATTCCTTTATAATCACTCGTGACAATTCGATATAAAAATGTGGCGGTGAAGGGGCATTTCACAAGTGTGTGGTCTACCAGAGCACTTGTGACTTTTTACTTTGCTTCACCTGTTTTAATCGAAGGAGCGTGGTCAGCCTGTTTCTACCAGCAAACGTTGACGTTCAACACCCATTTTCATTTGATTAAGTAAGAAAACCAGTACGCACCGCAAATGTTCACAACTTCTGTGTAGTTAAAATGTCAGACGAACAAAGCGCCGTATGTGTTAAATTAATACACGCTGTTCGCTGTCGCTATATCTTACAAGGGGAACACCATGGTTGTCCGACACGGATTTTAATGAATCTCAACTATGTTATAGAGGAACCTTCCTTTAGCAACCAACACGAGCTTTTATCCTAACACGCCCTAGTTTCTGAGAAAATCAATGTTGTTTAGCGCGTTGAATGGACGTTCATTTCTTTATATCGATAATGTTAGTTTCTCAACAGACAAGCTTTCGTAGCCTAGTGGATAACAACTACCGCCATTACGCTGGTGCCTAAGGTTCGGTTCCTGCCTGTAACTCAATTTTTTTTGATCTTATTGTGCACGATATTTACAGTTATACGTATATCATGCAAATTATTCATAAATGATATTTTTCGCCATCGTAATTTTATTATTAAATAAATTGAAAGCAAATCTGCATTATGACGTGTATTTGGATTTTATTTATTTATTTTTATTTATTTATTTATTTAGATTGCAGATAAAAACGGTTAGTAGGCAAGAAACGAACTGTAGGTAAGAAATGAACCGCATGACAAGCAAATGCGCTCGAATACTCGAACTTCAAAATACAGGTCATAGTGCAGATTTGATTCCAATTGATGTAATAATATAATTACCACCGCGAAAAATATTATTTATGAATAATTTGTGTGAATTATAATTGAAGAAAAAAATTGCACTGGCAGGAATCGAACGCGAGCCAGCAGCGCGGCACTGGGCTACGAAGGCTTGCATGTTGAGAAACTAACATTATCGATATAAAGTAATAAACTAACATTGATTTTCTCAGAAATTAGGGCGCGTTAAGATAAAAGCTCGTACCTGGGTACTGAGGAAAGGTTCCTCTACAACATAGTTGAGATTCATTAAAATCCGTGTCGGACAACCCTGGTGTTACCCTTGTTAGTTAAACAGGAAAAAAGATATGCATCCACCTGGTATTTGTATGACGATAATACTTATACAGGTAAAATATTATTATCTCGAATATATCAAAACGCCAAGTGTATCTTCTAGGTAGATATGTACATGTCAAAATAGAACCTATATATCAGTTTACCTGTTTAGTTCTTCTATCTGAAGCATGCAAACTAACGATAGAAATATGCTGTTCGTAAAAACACCATTATGTGTTGAAATTTCCACCATATTTGACTTCGTTTCATATTATCCATAATAGGTACTCAAATACATTTTACGAGTATGACAGGACAAAGGCAATAAAACCAATTGAGAAAGTAACATCATGCAGCATCAAAGAAATCGTTGATATATACAGTAAAACCTGCGTTAACGGACACCTGTATATATCGGCCACCTGTGATAACGGCCAGCTTTAACATTGCAAAAATCTACTATACGAGTATTTCCATATATACAAACCTTGCAATAACGGCCGCCTTTACAAAGCGGCCACGGCCAGGCGATTCCAATATTTTATGGCATAAAAGCAATATAATTTATCTCCCAATAACGGTCGTCGTCCGTATCGAAAATTTTAAAACTCATGTATTTGTTGTTCAGTCTAAAGAAGATGACGGAATTTACTTGTAAGGGTTTATTGTTAGTTATAATGAAACACGATAGAATTATTTTACAACAGCAGCTGATTGTAGAAGTTTCCGAAAACGCCTGTTCATTCGATCAGTTTAAGTTTTTCGTTGTGTTCATGAAGTGTTTGAATATGTCGCTAAAAAGGAAATATTCGTCACTGAAAGACAAAATTGATATTATCGAGGAGAGTGACAAGTATATTTTAAGTTTGCGGAAGTTAGCCGAAAAATTCGGATTTGGAAAAACTCAAATTAACGATATCGTAAAAAACAAAAGCGATATTAAAAGGATGTATGAAGAAGCTATTAATTTCAAACAGAAACGGAAATTCCTTAAAACGGGTGCAGTAGCAGTGGATCAAGTTGTGTATACCTAAGTGGCTCTACATGGCTAGAAATAAAAACATTCCCATATCTGGATCATTGGTTAAACAAAAGGCACTAGAGACAGCAAGAAATTTAAACATTGAGAATTTTGCTGCTTCAAATGGTTGGTAGAATGTTTCTGTCGAAAGCACAATATCACTTTTAAATCAATTTGTGGTGAGTCCGCTGATGTAAATTTGGAAGATGTAGAAGCATGGAAATATAAACTACATACCATAAATTTTAAAGCATTATTCCCCGAACGATATATTTAATGTTGATGAAACAGGTCTGTATTATTGCGCTATGACAAATAAAACTTTTGCATTAAAATACGATAAATGCAATGGCAAAAAATTAGAAAAACAACGGTTAACTATTTTATTCTGCGTAAATCTGGAAGGCGACAAAGAAAACCCTTTAGGTATTGGAAAAAGTCCAAATCCTCGGTGTTTTAAGGGAAATCATATCGACAAATTACCTTTAGACTGGGTGCATAACAAAAAGGCTTGGATGACATCAGAGCTTGACAAAATGTATACACATTTAGTTCACTTATATATGTGTCTCTGTTTTCTCTATTTTAAGTTTAAATAAAATCATTTAAAATAATGTCCAATTGAATTTTTTTTCTAAAAGAAAAATAATAGCTATAATGTGAAAATATTTGCTTGGAATTTGGCGTGAGTAATATCCATCCCCTGTCTTTTGCGGACACCTTTGAATAACGGCCAACAATTTTGATTTTTTTAGTGGCCGCTAGTCATAGGTTTTACTGTATATACCAACGACATGTTATGAATACTGCAGCCCCTAGAAGGAACAAAATTGTACTAGTCTGCGGGAGAAGTGCATGCTACTCTCAATGTAGTGGCCATACGTAGCTCTAAAATTGTATATCTGGTTATAATTCTCCTACTACTGTTGAAAGCAAGATTTGTTTGCGTACATCTTAGGTGGAATAGCATTCAATTCAATGAGGAGACGCGAAAAACTTCAATCTCTAGTCAACTCCTTGAACTTGAATGCTAAAACCACTAAAGAAGTCAGACAAGTAGCAGATCCATTTGCTACTGTTGCCATCAACTTCAGAAACTGCATTCTAACTGTAAATATTTTTACGGTGTAGTAGTTTTATGTGTCATGTAACTGATGCACAGCGAATGTGTGTGTATCTTTTGACGTAAATTCTAACGCATGCATAAAAAAGTGAAAACTGTAAATTTATTGTTGAATGTGACGGTAAGTCTAAAAAAGTTCTGTGTACTCGATCTCAATCTCATGGTTCTTTTAAAATTCTATGCGATTATTCTCGTCTAATTGAAAACAGAAATACTGTGGTAATTTACAAATAAAGCATAATTATATGTCAGCATTTGTTTTTGCTTGGAAAAGAACAAATCGATTAAAAAAAATGAAGCATTACTTAGAGATGTACAGTCATGGACAGATAGAATGCCCGGGTGTACGGAGTGCAAGCTGCGCTCCTGATACAATTCGGTTGACAGCACAATCGATACTGTATCCGGAGCGCAACATGCACTCCGTATACCCGGACATTCTATCTGTCCATGATAGTACATAGAAGTGACAAATTAATTAAACGCATATTTACAAACCGATGCATTGAAACCGGTCATATGAGCGGTAATAGCACTTAACCTTTTTGTACTTTTTTTATATAGGAACTTAGAACAGTTTATAAAATGCTATAACTAACTAAATAAATTATAATCACGGTCAACTGGGAGACAAAGCTACTTAATAACTATGTTAGAACATTCGAAACCACATTAAAAAAAATAAATGTAAAACTATGTAAGTATATCTGTTGTAGTACAGCATTACATACATAAGTTAATATCACAAAATAATCAAAATCTAATTGCTTAAGGAATGGAATTTTATTGTTTCTATGGGAAACAAAAGCGTTGTCATTACTTACTGTTGAAATCGTACACTGCGAACAACAAAAATTGAAGCGTGCTGGTTCTATACTTGTTTCTAATTTTATCAAAACTATCTTCTAATTAGACCTTTACCCATAATGCGTTTGAATTTATTGTCAAGTACGGGTTGCTCGGTTGTATTTATCTAATAGGTTATGTTGATTATACCTACGCCTATGTATAGTTCCTTTCAATATACAGGATGTCCCAGCTTTTAGTTTACATACAGGCATTATCTAAGTTCACTGTATAGGTATCAAAAAAATGTTTAAATAGAAGTTACTTGATATCATATTGTGTCAAAAATGACATATGCTGTTTTTTATTTGCTCGTGACCTCGGAGGAGATTTCAATGTCAACTTTGATTTTTTAATAGGAAACATGAATTTTTAATATTGCATGTTATTTATCAAAAGTTAGCAAACAACTTTTGTTTGATACACTTTTTTGATTTTTTGATCGAGAAAAAAAATATACAACTTTATTTAAAAAATATGATTCGATGCAACAGCCAGTAGATTTGGTTTGGTACCACTGCATTTTGACAACTCGATTGTCTAAAGTGAATCTTTTTACCATGATTTTTCGATAGTAAGAATTCAAATAGCGATAAAAATACAGGTGTGCGGTAAAATTTTTACTTCACTAGGGCGGCAAAATCAATCTACTGGTTCGTTGGTTGACAGGTAATGTATTGTTTGCAGTTGACAAGGCCAAAGAAACAATTTTAAAAATTGCCCGCGTTAATGCGACTTAAGTTGGTACAGTGATATTGCGAACTTGTCAAAACGCAAAGGCGTCAAACTTGTCGCCTCTTGATTTTTTCATATGGGGTTATTTAAAGGAATTAGTGTATCAAGTGCGGCCGATAAACCTGGATGATCTGAAAAATCGAATTCGCATGGGATGCCGAGCTGGTGGAGCCCAAATTGAACATTTATCAGATTACACACATAATTATTAATTATTATTATTATTTTTTCTTATTTCACACATTTTTTACAGTAATGTAAAAAATATAGTAATAATTTTGTTAGAGAAAACAAATTCACCTGTATTTTTATCGCTATTTTAATTCTTATTATCGAAAAATCATGATAAAAAGATTCACTTTAAACAGTCGAGCTGTCAAAATGCAGTGGTACCGAACCAAATCTACTGCCTATTACATCAAGTCATATTTTTAAATAAAGTTTTCTAAATATTTTCTCGATGAAAAAATCTAATATAAATGTCGTGCGTTAAGTCGCGTTCAGTGCTCGAACGGCAAATTAAAAAATGTATCAAACAAAAGTTATTTGCTAACTTTTGACAACCACATGCAATATTAAAAATTCATGTTTCCTATTAAAAAATCAAAGTTGACCTTGAAATCTCCTCCAAGGTCACAAGCAAATAAAAAGCAGAATATGTCATTTTTGACATAATATGATATCAAGTAACTTCTATTTGATAATTTTTTTGATAGCTATACAATGAACGTATTATTGATACAGTGCGAGTCTTTAATCTGGAATAAATTCAGTAAAGCGAAGACAGTCTGTTTTCCGGAAATATGTTCGGACACGTTGACTAGTATTTTAAATTTTTTGTCCGCGTTTTCATCAGAGAAAATTTTATACAGTGTGTCCCAAATTTGAGATATGACGTCAACGACAATTTTTTAAATAGCATCTAATTTTTTTATAATTATTCTTAAAGGATATGTCAAGCTACACATGCGTACCAAATTTCAAGTTTTTATTCTCTGTTATTGAAAAGATATTTAACAAATGACGAAATCTTATTCAGGTTTTTGTTATGAAGTTTAAACATGGCACGTCAAAAGGTTTTTGTTTATCATTTTCTTTGTCAAACCAGGTTGACGTCTTATCACGATGTCAAAAACAAGGTAACAAAAGTTTTTAAAACCAAACCGGAAAGTATTGAGGTATTGAAACAACGAATAAGACCGGAGTGTAAACTAATTTCCGCTGAAGTAATTAGAAATGTTCAAAATTAGTTTCAATGCTGTTTAACGGTTAGGATATTGTCAAGAAGTACATGGACAACATTTTGAGCATTTATTGTAGAAGAGATACGATTGAGGTGAATTAAATTTCTTCATTTTTCGAATTAGTTATTGTTAAATATCTTTTTAATGACAAAGAATAAAAACTTGAAATTTGGTAGGCATGTGTAATTTGATATACCATTTAAGAATAGCTATAAAAAAAATTAGGACTGCCATATAGAAAAATTGTAAGTGACGTCATATCTCAAATTTAGGACATACTGTATACAATTTTCTCAGATGAAAAAATGGGCAAATTAAAATACTAATCGACGTGTCCGAGTATATTTCCGGAAATCAGACTGTCTTCGCTTTACTGAATTTATTCCAGATTACAGACTCGCACATTCGAAAATCTTGGTACGCTTTAATCTTTGTTGCTCGCATTGTACAATTTGGCGTTTTATTTTGATATTAAAACTCAAGTGAACCTGGAATTCAAACGACTCAAACTGTATGAGCATGCATATACACACAAGAATTTGTTTAGTTCGCACGAGAATGGGTTTAAGAGCGGGGTCCTACCAAATGAAAGCGTACCGCAATCTGATACAAATGAGTTCAAATGCCTCAAACTATAATACTATGAATTTACAAACAAGAATTTGTTTAGTTCAGTATTAATATTAAAATTTGAAAGAACAGGGTTTGAATTCTCCTATCAATATGAGGAAAGTCAAGAATGAGTGATGTCCAAGTTACAGAGGTTCTTCCAAAAATTACGACATACCCGGGGGTACTCCACTTGCAATCAGCAGTGCAAATGCCATATCCAAGCGATTTCAAGTGCCAGTTATCCTGTATTTTATGGACAGATGATACACCTTCTACTTTGAACGGTGCAGTGAATACTCAAAACTGTAGAATGTGGTTTACAATTACACCAAAACTGTTACAGAAAGCTGTGTACAATTCGGAGAGAAGGTTGGTAATCTTACATCAGCAAAATGGAGGTCTTATTGAGCAATTGCTATAACTAGTTTTGGGCATATTAAATCCCATTTCTGAAGCAATTAGATTTAATTTAACTCTTGTTATTAACTTGTTAAAAAGTGATAATAAATTTTAAATATGTACCTTATTTTATGATAGCGCCATGCATGTAAGTAGTATTAGAAATTATAAATAATAAAGAATAAAATTAATTTTGTCCTTTTTCTTTCTAGGTTTCGTATTAGTTCATATTATCTACGTGCAAAAAGGAATTACAATTAACTAAAAAGCTATACCATTATTAGTAATATAACGTCTTTCGGTAGTAGACTACCGAAAGACCGATTTTATGTTCTAGAGAACATAAAATCTGAATGTCTCAAATCCCTTGACGTATGTATGTACGTTTCACCCGTATTGCACGTGTTCTACTTCGATTCATCTCTTCACTTACGCCAAGGAATTGTCACCTCCGAATAATTTCGCGTAACCATCATCTCCTTGTCGCGACGTTTTGAATACCACCACAGTTGAACTGTCAAGGGAGGACGGCGACAAGGATATCCTCGTTTTGCATTTATTCATTGTATGACATGGCAGATCGGATTGGAAAACTTTGTGGGAATGTAGGTACATTAAATTGTATCGTGTGAGCTAGTTTCATTTAAGTGAAATAGACTATGAAAATATAATAAAATATGTATGTATATATCTCTGGACTTGGACTATATATCTTGGAGTCATTGTAAAGGTATGCGTTTGTTTTACTTCTTTTTTATGTTTGAAAACTACTAAATTTCGTTATAATTGGTTCCAAATCCCTTTCAAAAGATTGCTCTGATCTTTTTAAAAACTTCAGTAATTTGTACTGAATACTGTCAGAGTCAGCTGCATTTTGGTGGGAGACAATATGCTACAAGAGTATTTAAACAATCATTTAATACATAGCAACCCAGCCTATGGGGCACTATAATTACTGGTTCCAAAGACAAAAGAAACCCTTAACTATAAAACTATCCTAAACAAAATGCGTATAGTTCCGTTACTAGTTTCCAATTAAGGAGACGGCATTCTGTTCAAATCACTAGAGTAGTAAGATTTTAGAGGTGGAAAAGCTGTAGTCGTTGCTTTGTAACCAGTATGTTGGTATGATTTACCTCTCCTCGCTGTCATTTATTGGTATATGGTGAATACCCTATTTCTTCAGTACCCTAGGAGAGCTCTTATGCATCATCATCTCCAGCGATGTTGGGACTCCATTTGGTTCCAATGAACGATGACGTCAACAGGACTGAATGTGTCACCATACATTTTGCGAGAAGATTGTTCTACCCTGATAACATTTATATTGATAATTATTGATTTTCTGCGTTCTTCGTTTGCATATAGGCAAAATTATTTCCAATATTACTGCTACCAAGTCTTACATTTTAATACTTTGACTATTACATTTTAATTGAATTAATTTATATTGTCCGCCTAAGACCATTTTGAAATGTGGCGCTTTAATATGGTCGCATGTGGACTCGTTGCCACATAAGAGAAGAGGAGCCCAGCAAAACAAAATCTGGTGTATTGCTACTGGGACTCCATGAATCATTAGAAACGTTACGTCACGCAATACTAGAAGCGTAAAATTAACGTCTGGGGCTTTGCAGGGGGTAGAGTCAGCTTCCTTTTGTTCCCAATGCTTCTTCCCAAAATTGGTAAAAAGTTTGAGCATGTTTTAAAAACTATTAACTAGAAGTGGCACAGTTTACAAAGATTGTGTTGCAAAGTTCAGTTTACGTCGTCTCGAAAACTATTTTAAAATATTGTAAATAGTATTTTTGATAAAAGTCGAAAGTTGTGTCGTTTTCCAATAACCAAAGTCCGTTATAGCAAAATTTTACGTTACTGTAAAGTATTTATATTTACAGACGTTTTAAATTATAACCAAATAAACAATTACCACTTAAATCATCGAGCGAGAGAGGTTTTTGTAATGAATATGGTGGATAAAAGTGCTAAGTGGTAGACTCACAGATTTGTGTGTGAAGTTATAAATACAAAGTATTATATACTAACAAAAAAATTGTGAAACTTGTCAGAATAGTAACAGTTTGTATCCTTAGATATGAAATAGAGCAACATCCTCTTTATATATGCAATGTTGATATAGGAAATTTCTACTGCGTTGGCGTTTTATATCTTACCACGTCGATGATGTGATGTAGGGAGACACCGAATGTGACGTTCAAGGGTAGCGCTGAGATTTCTGCTGGGCGCACGGCTGGATCGTAGGTGGTCATCAGATGGCGCATCAGTCGAACTTCGCTTTCGTCGGCGACAATTTCCAATACTGAAAGTAAAATTTATTGGATTAGACAGATATTACTCAGGCAGGTGTGTAGTAATGAAAATACTCTATTTCCAGATATTTAAAGACACAATAGTTTTACTATTTCTGGAGATCCTTCTACACACAGTCTTTTACGAAAAAAAAAATCAATAACTGTGCTATTAAAATGTTGATTCTATATAAGTATACATAATCACATACAATAGGTTGCTAAATTGATTCTTTCAGCGTAACATTTCTGCTAATTGATAAGTAATTGTTTTTTAATGGAGGATAGTTTATTATGAATACTTTATTTATTCCGGCAAATCGTTTTTTCTGTGTTGTAGAATTTATTTCTGTCACTTATACCTTATACCGATTTACTTCACTAACGTTTTTCATCGATTTTTCTTAGAACAATAACAAGAAAATGTTCAATAGTCCAAACTTAAAATTAGATATAATAGTATTCTCTACACGAAACATATGTACAGGGTGGCCAGCTAAGAATGCAAAGTGCTGTATATCGTAAACTATTTGTCCGAGCGACTTGCGGAAAAATATATATTACTAAAGTGGACAAAAGAAGACCATGGAAAATATTCTCACATTTTCAAGATGGTCGCCAGAGGGCGTAACCGTCATTTTAAATTTTTAAAGTGATTTTTCACTGAAATCCACATAGTAAATGTTACTAGAAAATACATGTGTGCCTTTTAACGCTGAGTTTTACTCGAGCAATTTTTGTTTGACGTATCTATTAAAATAAAGTGGTGGGAGGTAATTTGATGTTTTTTTAAATAAGCAGCTGTAACTCCGAAACGGCTGAACGGATTTTAACAAACTTGGTTTCGTTGGAAAACGCATTTATTGTTCCATCAAACCCATCTTACCCATGATTTGTCTAGTTCTTGGTGATGCCGCTAGAGCGCGCTTTTTGACATAATAACAAAAAATTGCAAAATTCTCTAAAAAATTAAATGCAATAATATGGCTTTTTTGCATAAAAAAATGTAGTGAATACTAAATAGGTTGGTAAAAACACTATCTCGATATCTTCCTGGTAGCTTGAAATATCGAAGAAAGAAAGTTTAGTTATCATATAACTAACATATATAACACTGTTACACCGGTATTTATTGTTGTTTCTTTGTCTTGTTTCAAGATTCAATGATAAAATTTCATAATTTAATCAATTTTAAAAAATAAAAGTATTTTTAGTTCAAAAAATTGGAAAAATTGTGCTAGAGCACAATCAGAAGAAAGTACCGATTTTGAAATAAAGCTAATGTGTCCTTCAATGTTCGAACTGTCTTGCATCATACTCAATGCATTGATGCATGCCGTTCATGCATGGACATTAGAGCAGCTTCAATTCCTGCTCTTGACGGGCTACAAATAGGCTATATTTAATCCATATATTTTCATGTCGTCTCTGACTGTTGGTGGAATTTGGTAAACAATATCTTTCAATCGAGCCCATAAATAGAAGATTCTGTCTATCACAGTGGCCAAGGAAATAGTTACTTGCCGAATCCACCTCTGGTAATATCTTAGAACTAAATGTTCTCACATATTTCTTCAGAAATGTGCTGGACAATCGTCTAGTTGCAAAAACATATATTGCCGTAATTGCAAGTGCGCAGCTTTTAATAAAATTGGCAATTGGTTTACCAGAAAATCAAGAAACACGGCACATAGGCAGAAATAGGGCGGATAACAGTTCCAACCAGGATACCACACAATATAAAACCAATGTTATTATTATTATTATATGGAGACTCCAATAGATGTGTGTTCGAACAAGAGGTCATTCGTAGTCTGTTAAGAGCAGAAATGGAAGCTGCTGCATGCATGAGCGGCTCCAACATTGTATTGAGTGTGGTGCAAGACAGTTCGAAATTGATTAAATTATGAAATGTTATCATTGAATCTTGAAAAATGACAAATAAACAACAATAAATACCGGTGTAATAGCATTTTTTTTTAAATTATATGACAACTATTTTTTTATATAGATATCGAGATACCGTTTTCACTAACCTATTTAGGTATTATTTTACTAGATTTTTATGGAAAAAAGTTATATTATTGCATTTGATTTTTTAGAGAATTTTGCAATTCTCTGTTATTATATCAAAAAGCGCGCTCTAGCGGCGTCACCAACAATTAGACAAATTATAGGTAAAATGGGTTTGATGGAACGGTTAATGCTTTTTCCAGAGAGACCAAGTTTGTTTAAATCCGTTGAGTCGTTTAGGTGTTACAGCTGTTTATTTGAAAAAAACATCAAATTTGCCCCCACCACTTTATTTTAATAGATATGTCAGAAAGTGTTAAACAAAAATTGTTAGTTTTAAAAGGCACACATTTTTTGTAACATTTACTAGGTGGATTTCAGGGAAAAATCACTTTAAACATTTAAAATGACGGTTACGCCCTCTGGCGGCCATCTTGGAAATCTGACAATATTTTCCACGGTCCTCTTTTGTCCACTTTAGTAATAGTTTTTTTTCCGCAAGTCTTTCGGACCAATAGTTTACGAGATACAGCACTTTGCATTCTCAGCTGGCCAGCCTGTACATACATATATCTCAAGTGTTAATTTCTAGGTTTCAAAAACATAAGTACCTATAATAGATAGTTATCAGGCACCTATTCTCAAATAAGCGTAAAAAAGCTTTTGAGCAATTACTATGCGCCTTAAAACATACTAAGAGCAATATTATATTGCTGTTAGAGTTTGTAACGCAAATATCTACGTGTAAAAGTTATTAGCATGTGCTACTCGACACTTCTATTTAACTACTACGAACCGCCACAGCCACCCTGATGGCAAAGTCTGACATTAAATATCAAACACTCGCAAGTTTGCTGTCAGCGAACAGCAACAAAATGGTGGGTGAATATTGCTGAAATAGTGATTCAAATATCCCAGAAAACTGCGGTATGACAGTTAACAGGGTTCCATATTTGAACAAGTTAATAGATTGATAATAGATTGATAATAATTCTATGAAATATTTTTCAGATTCTGTTGCCAGTTCACATTGACAATGTATCTATTTACTTCACTGTGGTTTTGTATTATGTTGCGGATTTCTTATAACCCATTTTTGCCCAGTGTTCCAATATTGAAACATTTAACAACTCCCGCCCTACGTTACCTGTACATACATTTTAAGAATTGTTTACATGCTTACTTGACCACAAAATATACAATGACTCCCCCTGTATTGATATTTTGAAATCTCGATGACGTTTCCCTGAGAAGTTCAGTTTTAACTGTTGAAGCCGGGATGCAGGAAAATAGCGTCAAACAAGTAAGTAAATTTATGATTATAATTCTTTTATTTTACGTCTATAGTGGGGCAGTTGAATAGTTATATGTTCATGGTGCAGTTATTGTGTATAATAATTTGACTGTTAATAACTTTGATAAATGCATAGTTAATGATATGTATGATATGCATAGTAAATGATATGTTCCAATATTGGAGCACCAGGAGAATAAGCACAGTAAAATGATACATTTGTTTAGGTTTTTACTACAGCTGAGAAATGGCAGAGAACGAGAAGTTTTGGAAAGATGTAAAGAGTATGGATGTATTTATAACACCATCGTCGACGGTAATGAAAGTGAAGAAGATGGTGCAGATGAAAAGGGAACTGGCGACGAAAATCATTTGACCGGTCGCCAACTGCGAGCTCAAACTGTTGCGACATTATACTCGAACGCAGGAGTAACCGATTGAGGAGAAGAAATCGATGATGAGGAGGATAACATTTCACCATCTGATCCAGTAGCTTGCTTTTGATTTGCCCATAAATGGATATTTAGATATACCTAGATGGAGGATGTTGTAGGATACCGATATTGAAACATACAATCCTACTGTCGCAAATGCAATGCACGATAACAGATTTGAAATAATAAAGACAAATGATAAATTTGCCAAGGTCCTTTGCATATAATATTTTAACCAGACGGAATTTTAACACGAAAGTTTGTGGTTGGATATAGCAAAATATGAACTATAAGGACTTTTCGTTTTGAAATCTTGTTTCGTTTAAATATTACGTTTCATTCTTACTGTATAGGTAAAGGGAGATTCAAAATGATTGTCGTAGTAAAGAAATTGTCTTCCCGAAAAATGTATCTATACTTCTTACCATTTTAATGAGTGAAATTACCTACATACACATTTGATACACTGAATTAATTTTCTTGATATTTTGTGACATTGGCGTTCGTGTTGTAGTTCCTTTTCTCTTATTTGCCACTATCTACGGTAAAGAAATTGACAATCTTTTTGAATCTCATAGTATCTAACCGACGCTTTTTACATCACAGTGTCTATATGGTCAATCATTATTTCTAGAAATATTACTTATATTCATTGTTTCAAATTGCATGAGATTTGCTCCGTATCCATTTAAGAAAATGAATTATATATCCTTCCTTGATACGACCAATTTAGCATCTCTTGTATTAGACATTGTTATATCATGTTACGTCTGAACTGAGATATAAATAAAATATTATTCCCTTAACGAAGTAACTATTGTGACGAACGCCATTCTATAGAGAGCTACAGAATGCATTCAAACTTTCAAAGGAAACTGAAGCTATTGTCTATATGTAACAAGAGGAATCCAATAAAATGATTTTTGTGCATATTTAACTGGTGTTGTTATATCTAATCTAGTGCAAAAAGACTTAATGTAGATAAATAAAAAATATTTTATGTTTAAAGGAAGAACTCCGACAATTGATAAAATTTAATTAAAAGATTTTGCGTTAAGCTGACTACAACTAGAAAACGCTACTTGTACTACCTTCTGCTGCTTCTTCGCTAATTAACAATTTTGTCCGGCACTAATGACTCGTTTTGTTCGTATTTATTAATATTCATTATTCGCCAGATAATGTCAAACAAGAACTACCATCCTATACCAGTGTCAAGTTATTTAAAATTCACTTTACGTGGTTTCTGTCGTCTACAGGCTACCAGTTTCGCTTGTAGTTATATATGAGGTATTTTGTACTACCAAATGAAAACGTAGTAATAAAGAATTCTAAATAAATCTTTAATGGGACTCTCTGTTTTTCGTTTGAAGAGTTGCACGTTAATACTGGTTTCATTTATTGCAGCCAGCATTAATTACATCGGTATAGTTATAGTAGTATTACAGTATAGTATAAGTTTTGGCAAGTATAACTTTAAGAAAACGCTGCTTTCGTACATATAGACAGCTAATTCACTATATGTGACCTGGACTACGGAAAGGTACAGTCATGGAAAGTAAAGATTGGACAGTTTCTATATAACAACGTACTGAAAGTGTCCAATCTCTACTTTCTATGAGTGTACCTATCGTTTGAAATTAAGTTTGCGAGTAGGCGGCTGTTAAAGATAATATGTCGTGTGCGTGGGTCGCGTTTGCATTTGCGCTTCTACCTCTTAGTGTTTTCGTCTTACCCTTGCCTCTCCACCTCTCTTTAGACTTCCACTATACAGTGGTGCTTTTTACAATATTTTTTTTGTTATTTATTCAAGTAATTTCCTCTAAATATATAATTTTGTGAACGTTAAACGGATTTTTATAATTAATGTTGAACATTAAGGATGATTTCCAGCAAAAGTTTCAACTTAGGAGTCTGCGGTTTGTTCCATTGAAAAATACATTCAATTTTCTATAAATTTCGATCAAAATACAGAAATTGATTTTTCCGCCCATAGGTACCTTTCCATAGTCCAGGTCACACATACACTCAATGACATTAGGAGTGTTACACCCAGAAGGAATCATATGTTTATTTTGATTTTTGGGCAATGTGATAGTTTTACATCAGAACTATTCTTTATTAACATGTAACACGGAAAGAAATTAATAATGTATTTGGCGTCTCCGTAGCTGAATATACTCCTGTACACTTCTAGGCATCGACAAAATGAGATGGTCGATATCTGTTTGTGGCAACTCGTTCCAAGCAACATGAGCTCCGTTAATTAACTGCGCAAACGTTTGTGGAGGATAGTAAAACGTGGACAGTCTCCTCTCTATGATATCCCACACATTTTCGATGGGGTTTAAATCCGGGGATCGGAGTGGCCGCAGAAAAAAATTACACTGCTTCTTGGAATAAGTGTATAGTTTGTTGAGCAATATAGTGACGTGCATTGTCTTGCTGAAAGAGGAAGTGTGGACGACCATCTAGATAAAGTAGTGAAGTGGTTTGTTGGACATCATTAACATAAGATGCCTTTAATATACAGAAGGGGTGATCGGCCCCCATAAGCAATAGCCTCCCAAACCATTACTGCAACAGTCCTGCATACATGTCTGTCAACAGCAAACCCAATATTGCGTCGCTCTCCACGCCGGCCGGCGTTCTACCCTTCTACAGTCATCGTGCAGAATAGCTAGGCAGAATAGCGATTCGTCGCTGAAGACGACATTGTGCGATTTAGCTTTCGAATGCTGCCCTTCTCTGCACCAGTTCAAGCAATCACGACAATGGTTCGCAGTCAAAGAAATCACTAGTCGTGGACGGTATGAAAAGAGTCCAAAGGTTGGAATGCGGCGATATAGTGTACGCATAGTAACAGGTCTACCTTCTATGCTCCAGGACATGGCTTTAAAACTTCTATAGGAATCGTGTATTGTATTTAGTAGCGTTCTTGGAAGAATTTGTTCGCAAGTGTTTGCAACATGCTATCTTCCAAATAAGGTTTTACCCATAGTGGCACAGACCAGAAGACCACCTTTCCACAACAGGTTTATGATGGCAACAGTGTCATTTATAATTAGAAGTAGTAGAGTAACAGTGAATGTAGTTATAAAGCAATCATATCGTTACTGCGGACTACACTACTTCATCAAAATATATATACATACATACATATCAAATAATTTCTTGAACGAGTTATTATTTTCTTTAATAATGAAATATTTTGCAGTTTATGAAATAATATTCTGGTAAGTTTAAAGCAGTTGATAAAGTGAATTAAGTTACCACACAGGTGGTTCCATTTCTGGCGTGGTTGACTTGCTAGGCAATTATGTATATAAATGTGTATAAATTAATGTGCTTGTATGTACTACTGACTAGTTTGTTACGTACAATATTTTTATTATGATCAACACTTGACAGAGTAAAAGTTCAAGCAGGTGCATGCTTCAATGATCTAATGAATCCTATAGAAATCTGCTGTTAATAGAAAGTCAGAAACTTGATGCCGCATCTTAGTTACATAGAATCACAGCAGAAGAATAGTCGACACAACAGACTTCAATTTTAATTGAGTAGTCGATGTGGAATTATTTCCTCTGTTATTACTCTAAATTACAAAATCTGTGGCTAGCAGTGATTGGAATGTCCAGAATTTTTGTTACAATCAATCAATGCTTATAATATTGCTACGCAAGGAATGTTTGGTTAAAATGTATTTCTCGTATTGAAGAAAGATATACTGCAGTGGTATAACAATTTCCGTATAAATATAAATCTATATATGTGCGTCTGAGACCAGTTATGAGTGAGATGATGGAGACAAGGATAAAGTCGGCAGTCTTGTTTCTTCGAAATTTATAAAACCTGGCCCACAAATTTAAATCATTGACCTAAAACCTTCATTTTAATAATATAGTTGCAGCTAACCAACACACCATTGTATCCTACTCCAATCAGCGCAAAACCCCCCATATAGTTACTGATTAGTCGTCGAACAGCCATCCGACGTATACCCGTCATCAATCAAAATCCGCGGTTATACTGTGATAGATAGATAGTGAGCGCTACTACTAGGTAATGAAGCGCGCAAGTACTAAAGTGACCTATTTCATGTCATTGCGGTAGGAAACCGTTCCCGTCTGGTAAGGAGCGAAAAGGAATAGAAAAAAACAGTAAATAACACCGTCGATAACAAGGAAAAAACAAAGAAAAATGGGGTCCTCAACGTATATCGTCAGAAATGTAAATCGAGTAGAAGGAATAAGTTGAACATGATGAATTAGATCGATTATTAAAATGAGCGCGATATGTGATGCAAGAAAAGGAGTGCGAAATAGTGCGTAAATGATTTTGGAAAAGTTTGCAGCAACAAAGTGATATATGAAGATGAGAATTTTTGATTTAATGCTTGAAATAAATGATATGTTGTAAAAGAAGGATAAAATGTGGTATAGTAGATAACTTGAATTTAAGAAGTATGTTAAAAAAATTATTTTAGTGATGGTTACGGAGGCAAAGGAGATTCCTTCAACCACCATGTTATATTATTGTTCTAATAATAGTTCCAAGTTATGGAGCGCAGCAGATATATCCACAGTTAAGGACTTGAAGTGTAATATCACAACAACCGTGCAGCATTTATAAGGACATTCAAGGACATAAGTAATCACCAGGTGGGAGTACCTTTGTACCTTTGCCGGACATATCGACTACTAACGAAACGTAAAGGCAAAAAATTGAAGCACATATATAAAGATATTAGATCGCTGATTGAAACGAAGGAAAATGAACATCGGTAACGGCACCATACTGAAGAAACAAGAAAGTGGATGTCAATGCGGAAGGACGCTATATCCGAGACATTAACAATGGAGTTCTATAATGTTAACAGATAATCTTTTGCGTTAAGACATTCTTTATAAGGGATAATGCAATATTTGAAGTAAATATTAAAATACTGCATTCATATAGTATGAAACACATTACGTGAATTCCACCACTATTCACTCTCTTTTTCTTGCGCTTTTGGTTGTTACAACTTGGGCAGGGTGGCTTGAATATGCGCTCAACATGTAAATAAATATAGTTAGAGAAGTATACCAAAGGTACTGTGAAATTTGCGTTGCTTATATGCACAGTACAAGGTCAATTACCTATTGCACAGATATCATTCAATTTCCTATTTCTATTAATAGTGTCGCAATGCACAGTAGATGCCAGAAATCACATTACGGAAAACCTATTGGATTTTGAAAGGTACCAAAGTGAGTAGAAATATCTACTGGTACTAAACTAAACTTCATAATTACATACACCCGTGTGCGTTTTCGTGGGTAGATGTATAAAAGTAAGCTGCTAAATAATTATTATAGTTACCAGGATTTCCACTATTGAAGAGCGATTGCCCAATTGAATTGGCGCGAATAATACATCACTCTTAAGGTATAAAAATGGTTGATACAGATTACGTTGAGTTTTACATAAAATATTTACATTTACGTTATAAAAATTGTGTTGTATGGTTGGGCCTATTTATAACATACACACCCTCACATTTCCATACCTCACGCGTAATTGTACATTATTTGATATTTCCACACTTTTTCTTTGAAATATGTATTAGATAATTCTTTAGTTTTTTTCCTTGTAATAGAACGGCTCTCATGCAGTAATCAGTCAAGTAAAAAAACTAAACTGTATTTATAAAAACAATATTTTTTTTAATATTAAGTAAATAATATCAAACAAAGTATTCATACCTGACAAATTTGAAGAACTAATAAAACAAATAATGTACAAATTACATAGTTTATACTTAGTGGTAACTCTGTTGGCATTTTTTTCCTAATGTGGGGATCTAAGGCCATATGCCACAGTCACAAGATGCACATGAATGTATTTGCGTTATACAGATCTTATATTTTAATATGAATGCATTGTAATTATCATCTCTAGCAGTATATAGGAGTATATTTTCATTGTTATACGCAAGCAACATGGTGATACTGGTTGGAAGAGGTGTTCTATAGCGTACTAATGCGTGATACAGCTCATTAATTACAGTCTGATAAGAGGGACATGCTAATATGATGTGGTTGATATCAGCCACTTCGCAGCCACAAGAACACCCCACTGACTCAATTATATCCAATTGATATAAACGTTCAGGGAATCGACCATGGTTAAACTTCATTCTAGCCAAGGTGGATCGGCTGAATCTGGATATGCTTGGATCAGTATACCAATACGCATAGTGTGTCATATTAGTTTCGTATGCAGATGTCCAATAGACATTCCACTCTTTCTTTAAAATTGGTTTCGGAATTATATGCAATAGTTCTTTGTTACCAAGTACCGGTCTGTATGAGTTCCCTTAACGTAACTTTCTTACTTGTCAACGATAACGTTTGATTCGATTCCACCGTTTGGCAGTTTTTTCTCCCATTTCACCTATTGTTTTTATGATGTCAATCAAGACCGGATTCAATTTAGAGATATGCTTTTGATGATAAATAGCCTTTAGCACAGTTGCAGAATCTGTCATTATAACAACCTTTTTACAGTAGCTACGGTTAGGATAAGATAATGCTTCAAGAATTGGAATTGCTTTAGTCGTTAACACATTTGGCCCCGAATCCAATTTAGAAGACATACTCAATGAGGTGTTGTAAACATAAAAAGCGCTCCTATAGCCGAGCGCACCTCTGGAACCATCTGTGAAGATAATCAAAGATTTCTGATGACATCGTATAATCGATGTAGCAAAGCATTTATCATGTTCTAGCTATCCAGTGTAAGGTGGAAATCGAAACTGTATTTTTTGATTGTATGCTGAATAAGTGAATACTAGTGCCTACACCTACGAGCATCAAAATCTGTCATTCTAAGGAAAGCCTCAGGTACAATAAGGGATCTAGTATTTTCCCAATTCTTATTAGTAAGGTCCAAAAGGACTAAATTAGAGATTTTGTTCAAAATTGTATGCAAGTTATGAGTTTTAAGTTTGAAGATATATTTAGTTGCGAGATATTTTCTTCTTGGGAAGAGCGGGGATTCTAGAGCTTCGATTTGTGGAGCCCTAACCGTAGTACTTCGCGTTGTGCCTACACACAATCTAAGAGACTTGGACTGAGTAACATCAAGTCTTCTTAAATAAGTTTCACTTGCATCTCGATATAAAGAACCTGCATAATCCAAGATTGACCTGATGTAAGCTTTGTGTACGTTTATCGAGGTATGAAAATCAGAACCCCGTTGGCATTTATAACAGCACGAAGACGAATATTTATGTCTATCCATTATACCGTCAATAAACACAAAATTACCTACTCCATTAGCTTCTGTTAATTCTTTTTATTAATTAAAGCTTTATTGCTAGCCACTCCTATGTAACCCACGTTCTCTTAATGTTCTTAGACATGTTTCTGTACTAATATGCTTATTAAAACTATTATTTATGATTGTTTTTAATTTTGGGGCACTAAGATGCGAATTTTGTTTAATTTTACGCATTAAAGCATCTTCCTTCCTTCGTGGTTTATTAGTAATACTTCTTTGACCTTTAGATTTGTAGTAATATATTGTACAATTACTGTCGAACGGTAAATCAGGTTACCAAGTAAAATTTATTTTCATTATGGCATTTGATTATTAATTCACTTTGACTAACACTTGTTTCTTTGCGACCCATAGTGTTATCGCGTGTGGGACTTATCTTCATCCATAGAAATAAAAACAGTATCGATGAGAAATATTGGTGGATGTTAACTTAGTTTAAAGTTAGAATGTTCCCCAAATTGACAGAAACAAATAGTGTGTATGGTATGAATACTTTTGTGCCGTGAATATTTGGTAATTTTAACATTCTTTAATTTTTTTTATTCTGTAAATAGATCTTAGTTTTTTTTGTTTGTTTGCGTAAATACTACTACTTACAGAAAACAAAATAGCGAAATAAAAGTGCAATATATTTGCACAATAGTCAACAAAGCGAATTTAAATTAAGTAAAGTGTGGAGTATGAATACTTCTGTGAGTCACTGTACATATTTATACACTAGTGGCTATAAATGAGGGATCACTGGTGTAGCGGTATAATTACTCGCTCTTTTGACCTGTTTCGCTTACCGTAATACAATTTTATTTAAATTGATTTATGGTAAATTGATTTATGGTAAATTGATTTATGGCCACAACTATAAGTATTTCGCCCTCCATCATTTACAAAATATTAGTTTACATTTAGAAATTGTACGAAATGGTCGTGAAGCATGCGTTTATGAATAAAAATTAAAAAAGTTATATCATACCATAACGAAGAGAACTAAGTCCGGTAACACGTAGTGCCATAATAACTCTACATAGAAAAACAATTCCGTACGAATAATAGCACAGAAGCTTAAATTAACTAATCGGGAAGTGCAAGGAATGGTGAAACGTTATCAGGAACCACAGCACCACGAAGACGTTCTGGAAGACCCAAAGTGACTACACCGAATGAGGATTTAAGAATTACATTGATTTCAAAAGGACACAGCCGCCTAACAGCTCTAGAAATTCGTACACAGTTACATGAAGGCTGCGCAAATCTGGTCTCGCTCACAACAGTGAAGAGGCGGTTAACGAAGCTGGATTGCACGGTCGAATAGCCGCCAGAAAACCATTGCTACAGTCGCAAATCCATATGAAACGATTGGAATGGCCTAAACAGCATAAAGATTGAGACAGGAATATGTGGTCAAAAGTGCTATGAACGAACGAAAGCAAATTTCAAGTCGTCGATACTAGTCGACCGTGTTAGTAGAAGAGCTGGGGAAAGGATGCTGCCGGAATGTGTTGCACCAACTGTTACGCATACAGGTGGTTCTGCACTAGTTTGGAGTTAATTTTTCTTTTATAGCGTCGGGGATCTGCATCGAATTGAAGGAACCTTGAAAGAAGAAAATTATTGACACATTTTGGAGCGCTACGCTATTCCTTTGGGAGTAAGACTAATTGGTGAGGGGTTTTACTTGCAGCAGGACAATGATCTCAAGCATACCTCCTGACTTTGTAAAAAATATTTGCAAGAAAAAGAAAGAGAAGGTGTCCTCATAAATGGTTGTGGAATGAGTTAGACAGAAATGTACATCACCACTGTCCAACATACCAGAAGCTACTACTCTGGGTGTCATTAATGTCTGGCAAACTATACCAGTAGATTTCCTCCAAAAACTAGTCCCATGATTGCCAAATATTTGCGAAAAATATACCGTTCAAAGGCGGATACTTTCAAGAATGATAAAATAAATATTATTCCGTTCTATGTTTTTATTATAAATGTTCTTGTATTTTATAAGAAACAAATGTTTGTTTTATAAAAGAAAATATGTTTTCATTTGAATATGTATATGTTTAGTTTCACAAAACACGTAGCAGTTTATTGTAATTTCCGCAGTGATCCTTCATTTTTGCCCGATAGTGTGTATATAGTATATAATGTAAAATAGTATACACATTCGTACCGCCGAAAAAATTGTCAGCACATGCATATTTTATTGCGTGTTTTCAGTAAATGAAAAATGTTTGCTTCCCGTTGTAATATACCAAAATGAAACAATTATGAATGGAAACGGCTGAGTGATTTTGAAATTCATTAAAACTAAATAAATCAACGCGTACAACTAGCCACAATGTTAACTTATTATGGAATGCCATTAATAGCGCCCAAAGCTACGGAGTTCCGGGTTATCTGGGACAACGGGGAAGTTCAGATAGGTTATATATAGTGACTATTTAATGCTTAAACAATGCCCCTTCATTCAATCTCAGAAGCCTTTATAGTACGCATCAACTTCGGAAAATTGATACCTTGACCTATATTCTAACAACATTATAGTTGGTAAATACTTTAAAGTGGTTGTAAATTCTCAATTTGTTAGAAATTACAGTAAAATGAATTTGAAATTTATGTAGATTGCATGTAAGTTACCTCTTGTTCCTAATTTTCCTGCCGTCGTACATTTCCTGCTTCCGCTCTGCTTCTTAACATAGCATTTCGTACTGGCAAGCCTTGTTTCCTATGTGAATGTATGTATGTATATATACGCATAGAGAATATGCCCCGTGCTCTACACGCAGTATAACCTACACACCAATCGTAAGAGTTTCAGATTACCACGAGATAATTAACTTATTGTATCTTCTCTAGCAGTAATAGCGGCGCAACCTACCCTTTTTCGCACTACTTCTAGGTTTAAGCAATCTGCGTGGATATAGAGTACGAATTAATATTTAATTGGACGTAAATTTTTCACAGTTAAAATATTTCTTTGATACGTTTCTTTTCATACCTTAAATTATCCTTCTATTTTTTGCCACAAAAATTAATAATAGATGCCATCTTAATGATTAATTCTAAGGCAAGAACGCCAAAAATCACTGTTCACCGTGACGGCATTTGTAGTGATTATATTGCAAATAATCTAGAGTCACTAATCAACTCCAAACTGTCAGCAGGTTATGTTTTCTCTGTGCATTTCTTATTCCAAAAAAAAACCCTGTCTGTCACCACAAGCTATTGATATGTATCTGACGAATTTTTTGCGATCACATATTAATTGCCTTGCTATATTTTTATTTGAAGTAAAACAAATGTTGTTTGTAGATTAAAACTTTAGTAAATAAAAAATTAAAGACTTGCAGTCCATCTTTAGATATCACATAGATAAGTCACCCAAGTTGGTGGATGGAATTAACAAATAGGCTACAGTAGTAGTAACTCTCTTCTTTAGTTATTTCTTGTTACACCTGTTAAGCTATTTGTGGAGGCGCTAATAAAGTAAGTACAGTTAACTATTTTACTAATTAGAAACACGCCACAACTAAGGCCATAGCTTTTTTTGGCGGAGGTGCCGGGCGATCTCAATACTATTGGGAGCAGGAATTTGTTAGCATTAGTTGTTATCTAAGCAATGCACTGCAACCTCTACAGTTCGAACAGGCGATCAATCGGACACTCCAGTACTGCGGTCCGAAACTACAACACGCACACATATATTCGGAGTATAGGAACAAAGGAGTTATGACAAAAGCTAAAAACCCTGAAATAGGGAAAAAAGCCTTGTATACGTAGTTCCTACAACAAAGAGCCTTCCATGTTTAAATTTCTTCAGATATTCTACGAGAAAAGGCAAAATTATTTTATGAACAAATTACAGGACACACTAATTTTATGACTAGCTGTGGGTGGCTAGAGCAATTCAAACGATGGCACGGAATTAGGTTTTTAAAAGTGTGTGCAGAACGACTGTCCAATGATGAGATTGCCGTACAGCCAATCAACCGCAATCAGCCGCAACAAAAGTTTGCGAAAATAGTTAAAGAAATAGATCTAAATGAAGATCAAATTTTAATGCTGATGAGTCGGACCTCTTTTGGAGAGCACTACTCTTAGGAACTTGAGTGCGTCAAAATGTAAAATCTCTTTCTGGTAGAAAAATATCCAAGGATAAATCCACTTTTATGCCTTGCTGTAATTCATCGGGAACGTATAAACTTCCAGTTTTCGTTCTCGGAAAAGCGGAAACTCTCCGTGCTTTTAAAAATGCATCCTTACCAGTAGTATATAAAGGAATTCAAAGGGGATTACATGGCTACAAAAATATTTTGCAGTTGAGTTAATGATCACTTCATTCCTAATGTTAAACAATTTTTAGAGGGTATAAATAGACCTCAAAAAGCATTATTATTAATTGATAATGCACCTTTGCATGAGAAATTAAGTGTTGATCCCAATTTTCGCTTTTTTTAATGCCATCTAATTATACAGCAACCGATGGATCAACATGTGATTGAAAATATTCGAATGTTGTACAGGAAAAGTTCGTGAAGGCATATAATGTCGTTGGAGGATAGCAACATAGCACAACATTTGAAAAACTTTAAGCTGAAAAATGCAGTTGACTCTGTACACGACGCTTGGGAACGTATCATACAGATTGTGTGTACAGGTTGTGAATAGTTGGAGCAATCTATTACCGACATCAGAAAAAGGAAACGATCTCGTGCTTTCCGAAATTAGACAGTTCTGTATAAATTCCAGTGTGGCAGATAAAGAGATGACTGATATACAAAATATAGCAAAGAATATTGATCCAAACGTGAGTAATAAAGAGATATTGAATTGGGCTTTAGGAGAACATGAAGGTATACCAATAGAAGAGGATATTAATGAAGCGGTTACAAATATTGACGAAAGCTATGATGAAGATGATACAAGCGATTTTTTCGCAGAACGTAGTGTACGTCACATTGAAGTCATCAATGAAAGAATTACTGAAGTTTATATGCCTGATAAATGCACTGTGGTTTTGTAATATTTATTAATAAAATTACAGAAACTGCGTCATTTGATGTGATTACTAGTTTTTTTGAAAACGCCGCTAATCCAGACAACTTCGATGATGGACATGCGATAAACTTTATGTGTGCAGATTTTCGAGGTTGTACTGTACTTTTAATTTTATAGAAGCAATTACATTTCTATTAGAGAGTAGAGGAAAGTAGGTATCTCAAAGTAGGCCTCATCGGGAAGTAGAAATTACAGTGCAACATTGTATATTGAATAAATCATACAGGTTAGACGAAATTTCGATGTTAATGTAACCAAAAGGAATATAATTGGAGACAAAGTTCCAATGTGACGTGCAAGTTGTGTTACTGAGTTGCGTAACACTACTCAAAATTTATCGAAATTATTAATAAAATTCCAAAACATAACAGAATACAAGAAGTAGAAGAATGAAGGTAGCAGATAGAAGCAATGAATCTATTGAATATTTGGTCATATGTCCGTGTGTTAGGTAGTCCTGATAATTTCAGTTAGTGCCCTCTATTCTTCTACTATGTCAGTTCTTTCGCATTGAAGGATTAACATTTTGTTTGTTAATATTTCTACCCATAAATGCCCACACATTTTGAAATGGGGGAAGATCTGGACTTTTTGGACGTGATACTAAAACATATATTCTGGAACTACTCCCTAACAACATGGGCTGTAGAAGCGCACAAATTGTCTTTGCGGAAGATGTAGCTATTATCTGGAAATGATGGTGTTAGTAACATTAAATGCTCCAATCTGTCTATGTACACCCTGATGCAAATGTATTCGGACACGTATCGAGAGAGAAACACCTGCCGCACAATATTTTATTCCGAATAGACGGAGTGTCAGCATACCGTACGGAACAAAATATTTTGCGGCAGGTGTTTCTCTCTCGATACGTGTCCGGATACATTTGCATCCTACTGTACATGTAAAGCAGCAAAAAAACTTTTATCGATATATATCTAGTCCAGCTGAATTCATCCCGCCGTACATACATACATATACATATATATTTGGAAATCTTCGACATCAATATTGCTTCTAAGAGCTGCAGAACTGGTTTTCTTTGCTAAGGATACGTCCTAAATGTAGGTACCGCTTTTTGCATGAAACACAGCATTACTCTTTAAATCAAAATACATTGCTATTTGTTCTATCGACCAACCTTTTTCTATTTTATACAATTGGACTTTCATCAATTGATTCAGATAATAAAGCATATTTAATGAAATTTTAATGTTTAGAAAATTTCGATTATACTAGATGATAATTTAATAATTATATTTAGTATTTGAACATTTACGAACGAAAGTGTACAATTTATGAGTCATACATACTTACATATCTCAGATTGTATTACATAGTATTCCACTTTTCATGCAGTGTTTTCATTTAATCTTGCGGTCAATTTTTGTATTTCGCCCAATTATCTGCAGGCACTTTTCCATGCGTCAGTCATTGTTGTTAAATTTACTGCACCGCAAAAAATCCCGCAAATTTATGACTGTTGATAGTTATTTGTGGCCATTAACCGACACCGCAATGTTAATGTGCTTAGGATTATTTCGACTAGCTTTGTTAATTTTTATATTTATGTGAACACCATTTAGAAATGTTTGTATAAAATTTTATATAAGCTTTGTAATACTAACAGTATATGTATAAAAATCTATCGCATTTGCATATTTATGGGAAGATTTTTATGGGAATCCGGACAGTTTTATGTTTAACTGCCAAACATTAAGCTGATAATACAGAGGTGTACATGCATGTGTTTACTAATCTGGGATTAAAATGTCTGAAAAGTGTTATCTATGCAATCCGTGCTGCGTGTGATAATTGATTGCGACTGTGACATTTACAAATATTTTTATTTTTGTAGAGGGGTTCACGTTAGTAGCTTCAAGATACAAGCTTGTAGAATAGTAAATGAATATGTTATTTTCTAACTATATTATCCATTGGACTATACTAATCTTTTATTACCAGAAAAATTTGTACAAATTCTGTTTCTGCGCACCGACACTACATATAACTTTCTATAGGCAGGACAATTAAATTATGACATTTTTACGATTATGCTAGTGGTATCTGCAGATATATTTTTATGGCCATGCACATGCATGATAGGTTTTAAAGACCCATTAAATCGATTTGCATGAGCAAAGCGGAAGAATGGACATTTTGTTCTATTTCTTACAGACGCTAGCACAACAGTCAGTAAAACTATATCGGACAAAGTGTTGTTACAAACTGACTTAAAACATTTTTCATTTTTTCTTTAGAAGCTACGTACAGTTTTACTCTTTCTTAGAGTCCTAATCGTAATAATAAAAACAAATTTGTTCTGCCACATCAGGTTTTGATACGACCGTATATAAAATGTTTTTTCTGTTTACTTTTATCCTTTCATACTTCTCTACGGTGCCTTCTGATATCAAACTCCAACAATAATCAGCAAACATTTCAGTGCTTCACGTGTTCTGATATCGTTTTTCAATAACAGTAATGTCATGACGAATACTCGACGTGTTCATCATTGACGTCGTCGAGGTTCGAGGGAGAGAATTCCTGATGCAACTGTAAAAAATGTATTTTAAGGCTCATGTGGCAGCGTAGTTCATGGAGAGTTCATTAAAAATTGCTATGTAATTATCAGACTTTTTGTTTCCCAGGAAATTTTAGCTCACACCCTTAAAAGCATTCCAAGCACCATCCACGACCATCCTTATTCATTTCTTTGACGAAATTCGACTGTCTGAAATATGACTGTCCTACTTATAAAGGAAATAGCAGCGGCTTGTGTATTTCTGTTGTAAACCGAGTAGAATTACTACAGCTGTCAGGCCAGCGCAGATATGCCATAAGGTCACTGTAGGTAATTATAGGTAATTTTGTCGAGAAGATGAGTCATATTTTTATAAGTTTCGTTCATACGGACTGCGTCCAACGGGAACGGATGGATAAACGTTTTCTATGTGAAGAAAGAGGACGTATAAATTCAATTTCTAAGCATCGACAAAAAGATGCCATTGATCTGGATCGTATTGACGACCTACTGCCTTCATCTAATCAACGACATTACTACAAAATAAAAGACCTCCTTCTGTTGAAAAATACTGACAGTTCTATCTGACGATTACGATACGCATGTTTTTTGTACTTAAAGCCTAGATACTAGTATTTGTGTGGAGTTTTTGACGAATTCAAATATCAAATAAGGTCATTTCGTTCTGACTGATTTAGTAACTGAGGTCCGTCCTCTATAGATGACAAATATTTTTGTTCGATAATAACTGGGAGATTTCTTCCTCAACGTAAATAATCTTATTTTTGTTGGAGACCCCAAAAGCTTTCGTGCAGCAAAAGTAGAAATTAGAGAAATATTTCTTTTGTTCACGTTTGTTTCTTTAAGCAATTCCTCAGAGTAACAGCATACCATGCGCTGCTAATATGAGAGGCACATTTCTTGCCCTGATATTTGATTTTTAGACAAAAATAATGAAAATAGAAAGTAGGGAAGGACATGATCAGCGATGTCCACTCAATGTTCGGCAATGCAATATATGTATCTCATAATATTATATAAAAATATATATAATTTATATAATAATATAAAAATATAAATTCTGTAACATTTAATATATATCTTTTGAAAAAGTTATTTACAAAAATTAGGTTCAGAATCAGCACGAGGAACGAACTAAATTCCATTGTGTTTGAGAAAAATAAATTGTATTCAACAGCATTAGTATAATACAAAACAATGCTTAACCTGGAGTTTTGGAGAATTCTATACTAACCACAAATAAATTTGAAGAACTTGTTTTCAAATAATTAAGCAAGCTCTTAAACTTATTAAGAAGCCACAATTATATTTAAAGAGAGAAAGTTACCATGCAACGGTATAAAAGTTAAAGAGGCAAAGTGGCCATGTAAAAGCTGAGAGTTATGCCACATATATCCTTTAAACAGAAGTAACTTTAAAAACTGAAAGTTTCCGGGATAAGAATACTCAGTGAAATTAAAAGTGAGATACCCAGAAGGAATCATTTGTTTAACTTTAACTATTCCCTTAACGAAGTAACTATTGTGACGAACGCCATTCTATAGAGAGCTACAGAATGCATTCAAACTATCAAAGGAAACTAAAGCTATTGTCTATATGTAACAAGAGGAATTCAATAAAATGATTTTTGTACATATGTATATAACTGGTGTTATTATATCTAATTTAGTGCAAAAAGACTTTATATATGTAGATAAATAAAAAGTATTTTATGTGTTAAGGAACAACTCCGAAAATTGATAAAATTTAATTAAAAGATTTTGCGTTAAGCTGACTACAACTAGAAAACGCTACTTGTACTACCTTCTGCTGCTTCTTCGCTAATTAACAATTTAGTCCGGCACTAATGACTCGTTTTGTTCGTATTTATTAATATTCATTATTTGCCAGATAATGTCAAACAAGAACTACCATCCTATACCAGTGTCAAGTTATTTAAAATTCACTTTACGTGGTTTCTGTCGTTTACAGGCTACCAGTTTCGCTTGTAGTTACATATGAGGTATTTTGTACTACCAAATGAAAACGTAGTAATAAAGAATTCTAAATAAATCTTTAATGAGACTCTCTGTTTTTCGTTTGAAGAGTTGCACGTTAATACTGGTTTCATTTATTGTAGCCAGCATCAATTACATCAGTATAGTAATTTTTGGTAAGTATAACTTTAAGAAAACGCTGCTGAGTTGTGAGTTTCGAGTCATTACTTTTAGCGATACTTTATTAATTCGTAGATTTAGACAGCTAATTCACTATATATACTCAGTGGCATTAGACGTGTTACACCCAGAAGGAATCATATGTTCAATTTGATTTTTTGGCAATGTGATAGTTTTACATCAGAAATATTGTTTATTAACATGTAACACGGAAGGAAATTAATAATGTATTTGGCAACCCCGTTTCTGAGTACACTCCTCTACATGTCGACGAAATAAGATGGTCGATATCTGCATGTGGCAGCTCATTCCAGGCAACTCAAACTTCTTTGATTAATTGCGTTAAAGTTTGTGGAGCAAGGTGCAAAGCGCTCCTCCCCATGATATCCCACAAATGTTCGATTGCGTTTAAGTCTGCGGAATGGGAGCCCCACAGCCAAACATTAACGCCTGCTTCTTAGAGAAAGTTTATAGTTCGACGAGCACTATGGGGACGTGCATTGTCTTGTTGAAAAAGAACGTGTGGACGGCCATCTAGATAAGGCAGTAAAGTGGTTTTGTGGGACATCAACATAGCACGCAGATTTCATATCGACTCGAATCAACAGAAGTGGCGATCGGCTACCATAGGCAATAGCCTCCCCTCCCTCCCTCCTCCTCCTCCCCATCCCCCAAACCATTACTCCAACAATCCTGTGTACATGCCTCTCAACAGGAAACCCAATATCGCGTCGCTCTCCACGCCGGCGTCGTATACTTCTACGCCCATCATGCTCACCTAGAGAGAATAGGGATTCGTCGCTGAAGACGACGTTATGCCATTCTGCTTCCCAATGCTGCTGTTCTCTGCACCAGTTCAAGCGTTGACGACAGTGGTCCGCAGTCCAAAGAAGCACTAATCCTGGACGGTATGGAAAAAGTCCAATGGTTCGATTGCGGTGATATAGTGTACGCATAGTAACAGGTCTATCTTTTTCTCCAAACCATGGTCAGCGATTTGACGGATTATAGCAAAACGATCTTGTAGAGCTAGTTGTCTGAAGCACCTATCTTGACGGTCAGTGGTACGCCTCGGTTGATCAGTTGGTCTTCTTCGTGTTCTTCTACCTTCTTCCATCCACACACATCACACACGCATTACCGTCATTGCAGTACAATAGCAGGCATTTTGTTACGCTTAAAACTTGTAGACGGATACGCAATAACTAAACTTTTGTATGTTAGCCAGTTCTCATGAATATGAATCTCCTCGGAGGAAATTAATGTTCTTCTTTTTTTCGCAAAAAATATTATTGATAAAAGTTGACATTCTTATCAAATCAAGCTGAACAAATTACTTCTTCTAGGTCTGACACTTCTAATGTCAGCGTATATAATACGCTGTGCTCTAATATAAAAAAAAACCTAAATTTTAAAGCAACAATTTTTCGAGCATAATAAATGGTACCAAAAAAGGACCAGGAAATAACCAATATTACTAATACAACTCATACACATTATTCCGCAATTTTTACTTTTCTAAAACATCACATATGTGATACGTTCACTTACTCGTGACGGAGTTATGTATATGTAAATATCACATTACTAAGTATCAAAATTCGATCAGAAGTTCACATTTCCAGAACGATGTACACAAAAAATTGCAATAATTCTAGTACCTCAATAACTTTCGCTTCCGCAGCAGCTGAAATAGAAGGCTCATTAAGTCGAACTTGCTGCGAACTCATCTCGAAGCGGTGGCATTAATGTGTTTTCGGTACACCGATGATCGGGATGTTGTCCGTCGTCGCCTATAGCGGAAAATATCACCACATCGTTCGACAGTAGAGCGTAGATTTCACTGAAGGTCACAGGATATCATTAGTTGGGTATTGACTGGCGAAGCGGCCGTGAGCTATAGCTATATTGAAACGTTATGCTAGTTGATTGTTTGATAGCAGACTGTATTCGCAGCAATTGCGTAACTATCAAAATTAGCATTCACCCTTAATACGGGGGAGCGTCTGCCGACCGTCGGTTTTATTTATTCGTGATAGTTAATTAGTTTGCGTTATTATGTGCGGAAGATTATAGTTTTCCTAATGATGATACCCTAGTAGTTTCAATTTGTTTGAATAGTACAGAAGTACTATCCTTAGAACACTCAATTTAGATACTTGTCTTGCCATGTAGAATCGCAAGTAAGAAAGTTCTTAGAAAGTACACCTCAATCAAGCAA
Organism: Popillia japonica; assembly: GCA_004785975.1. Taxonomy (NCBI): domain Eukaryota; kingdom Metazoa; phylum Arthropoda; class Insecta; order Coleoptera; family Scarabaeidae; genus Popillia; species Popillia japonica. The sequence goes on from SMLS01070063.1 coordinate 109,456, forward strand.
AGATACTGAAAATACGTAAAGTAAATGAGGTAGGCCCGCGATCAAAAAGTGAGGAAGGAATGTCACAGAATCCTGGCAATTCTAATTTGAGTGACCATATTAGCGACAAAAGCCTTCAGGTGATTTAGTTAATTTTTATAGTGTGTAGATTACAGAATTGTACAAAAAATATAGCGTTTATTCTTTAAATTGTTATTTTTTTTTACTCAATCGTCAAGTACACAGGATAAGGTTATTTAAGGAATTAGACCTAGAGCGAATGACTTCCACAGTTTGCCTGCATACATATGACTACGCTATTATCGAAGTTTTGAATGACCACTGTGCATAAATGTGACTAATTTCAGTTGCCTTCTTCGATGCACGCGTGCTTGGGGGCTTGCTGGCATAAACCACTGACTCCAAATAAACTGATAAAAAGAAATCCAATGGTATTAAATAACATAATCATGATCTTATATCATAATGCCACACACATTTTTTAATTTTATTTTACTTTTCAGGTAATTAATATTATTGAGTATTGAGGATACATATAGAGTTGAGTTTCATACCATTTCTTCGTAGTTTTGATCGATGAATTTATGAAAATTGTCTGGTTACAATTCCCCAGGTAAGCAATGCTTTTACAAAACTCAATGAACGTAATGTAATCCCAAGCAGATAAGCCAGCAAATAAGTAAATGTATTTACTACTCACAAATAAATTCTTTCTTTCAAAGAAAAGAAAATAATTGTGCACACAACGACTTTATTTGCTTACCAATAACACAGGTCCACAAAAATAGCTTCTTTAATATGTTTAAATATCTCTCAGTTTCGGATAGAAATTTAATTGAGAACTTTTATTGAAGATATTATTAATACAGTTGCTGTTGAGATAACTTTTTTATTGTTGCAAATAGAATGAAATCAACGCTCTTAGTGGAATTTCTGTGCAGTTTAAACGGTTAATATTCTCAATTCCTTCTACTATGCCCTTTGTGCTTAATTAAAGCAACATAATCAATTTGTGCAAAAGCACAGCGTTTCAAATAGAATACACATTATTTGTCATTGTAGATATCTGTAGCATGCGTGCATGTGTGTACCTATGCATGTGCCTGGAGTAGCTTGTGCTTATTTTTAATTGTTCAAAGTACCGAATGCTAATTGTGCTATCTTTTATATTCCCTCATAACTGAATTGCATTATATGCATTTCTGAATATAAATATTGTAAATGCAAGTGAACTATTCCCTTTGTAAATATTATATGTACATATATACTTTTCACTGACGGTGCAACATAGGAATGCCTGTTATTTCAAAGTTTGCGAAAGGAACTGGTTACATGTGTACAATGTTACATATGAATTACGAATTGTTAAAACAAAATTACCAATGTAAATACATCCTCATATCAAAGAAAGAATATCTGAAAACGTGGATCCAACGATGGGTAAAACGTTACTCACGTATTTTGTAATAGGTAGAACATTTGCTCGAGGAGTTCCTTTAGTGGTTATGTTCCTAGTAAACTTACGGAACAAATGGTGTTAATAGACGAAGAGAATTATAATTCAAAACGCAAGTCAGTGAAATCTGATGTTAACTCAAATAAAACGACCTACTATTTAATAAAAAATTTCGTACTCATGATTCACACTTAGAAAACTAATGTGTGAATCATCTGTCTTAAAAATCATTTCGGTACGTGCTGGAAATCTCTAATTCTATTAGAAGTAAAAGCTTTATTAGAAAGTGGCCAATGACAGAGCTACTAAAAAGTAGGTAGTCTATTTCAAAGTTAACACAAAACGAATATGGTAAAAATGAAGCTCTGAAGCGAATATTTCACCAAGAATCGATTGATAAAATTTCGAGGTTAGGAAGATCTGCTATTGTTATCTCTGCAAAACAGAGGAATAACTGACATTACTTTAATAAGGCCACCAGAACTTGGAAAGGATCATATCAGTCCTTATTTTATCTCACATCTTGTTAGATTTGCAAAGACATCTATTCTAAAAATAGAGTGTGAGTCTGTAATCTGGAATAAATTCAGTTTCCAGAAATATGCTTGGATGCGTCGATTAGTATTTTAAATTGCCCAGTTTTTCATCTGAGAAAATTTTATACAGCATGTCCCAAATTTGAGATATGACGTATGTAATTGATAATTTTTTTAAATAGCAACCCTATTTTTTTATAACTATTCTTAAAAGGGTATATAAAGTTACACATGCGTACCAAATTTTAAGGTTTTATTCGCTGTTATTAAAAAGATATTTAACAATAACTTTTTGTTATGAGGTTTAAAAATGGCACGTCAAAAGGTTTTTGTTTATTTTTTTTGTCAAAGCAGGTTGACATATTATCACAACGTCAAAAACAAGGTAATAAAAGTAAGTAAGAAGCGACTCGTATTGAGCGAGGACACCTAGTTTGTCGTTTTGTGAAAACCACCGTTTGTTGAAAAATCAAACAAAATGCCGTATTTAACCGAAACCCACAAAATTAAAATTTTAATGATGATTGGCTACGGAGATAGAACACGAACACAAAATGAAGTTACTCATTTCTTCAGAGAGAAGCATCCTGATTTACCACCCATATCTCAAAGTACCGTAAGCAAGATTGAAAGACAGTTTCGGGAAAACGGGTATTTAAGAAAAACAAATAATTTTCGTCAGAATGCGCTCAATGAAGAACTAAAACTTAATGTACTTCTTTCTGTTCAAGAAAATCCTTATATCTCCACTAGGCTGATAGGTACGGAACTCGAAATTAGCCAGTCTTCGGTGGCAAGAACTCTTAAAACGCACAAATTTTATCCCTATAAATTGAGCATCCTCCAGGAACTCATCGATGATGATCCGAATCGAAGACTTTAGTTTTGCGAATAAATGATGGATGTACTAGACAGAAATATTGTAAACATAGAAAACGTTCTATTTTCTAACGAATCACCGTTTATATTAAACGGTGAAGTAAATCGTCAAAACTGTCGTTATTGGGCAGACAACAACTGACGATGGATGAGGGAAGGCCACACTCAATATGCAGAAAACGTCAATGTTTGGGCAGAAATTGTTGGTGATCGTGTAATAGGACCAATTTTCTTCCATGAAAATTTCAATGGAACGAGGTATTTAGAATTCTTGCAGGAATAATTAGTTCCTAATTTGGCTACTTTATTCCCTGATCCGCTTGAAGCTGGTATCCAGAATAGAAATATCTGGTTTCAACAATCCTCATTTTGCTGACCTGTCCGTGAGTATCTAGATGATGTCCTTCCGGGCAGATGGTTTGGCAGAAGAGGACATTTTGAATGGCCACCCAGGTCTCCGGATTTAACACCAATGGACTATTTCTTATGGGGGTACTTGAAAGGCAAAGTTTTTAAAACCAAACCGGCAAATATTGTGGTGTTGAAAGAACGAGTAAGACAGGAGTGTAGGCTAATTTCGGCTGAAGTAATTAGAAATGTTCAAAATGAGTTTCAATTCGGTTTAGGGTATTGTCAGGAAGTACATGGACAACATTTTGAACATTTATTGTAGAAGAAATACGATTGAGGTGAATCAGATTTCTTCATTTTTCGAATTAGTTATTGTTAAATATCTTTTTAATGACAACGAATAAAACTTTAAAATTTGGTACGCATGTGTAACTTGATATACCCTTTAAGAATAGTTATCAAAAATTAGGGTCACTATTGTTAAAAAAATGTCAATCACGTCATATCTCAAATTTGGGACACGCTGTATAAAATGTTCTCAGATGAAAAACTGGGCAATTTAAAACACTAATCGACGTATCCGACCATATTTCCGGAAAACAGTCTGTCTTCGCTTTACTGAATTTATTCCAGATTACAGACTCACACTGTATGTAAATATAAGCTGTCGAATTATTTAACCAGACTTTTGCGGTTTTACAGCTGATTTTATCATTGGTTCTTATATCTACGAGGAAATGCAGAATGGAGAAGCCGTATCTACACCTCTAAACGGTGAACAATACTCGCAACTGTTAAGAGATTAAGTTATTCCACAGCCGCAAAATGAGCACCACGTAATTGAAAACATTAACCTGAGAGGCTGTTCCGTTACTTTTATATAATCATAAGTCTGCAACACTATACCGGGTGCCTCTGAAATACAAGCAACAAATATGAAAAATAGTGAGATACAGTTATGTAGAATATAAATCCAAAAAAATGTAGTTCAATTACGATGCGAATGCAAAATTAACTCTCCCCCTTGTTCCGTTAGTTTTAGTTAATCATAAGTCTGCAACAAAGCAAAGGTTTTCACGTTTGTGTAGGTGTTGCAAAGTATATCTTAAGATCAATTTCAATTTATTTTAAAACACAAGGTGCGCGACAAGTAGTTAGAAAAGATACGCGGACAAATTATTATTAATTTAGCTTTTACATACTAAAATGTATACTTGTAAGTATAATGATGGTTGGAGTTGGCAATAATTACTTACAAACTTCAAAAGTACGATGAAGACAAAGAAACCACAGAACTCAATTATCACAAACTACGCCATCATATCAACAACTACAGAAAAGTTCCTACGACTAAGAAACTTCGCGTATACCAACAAGCAAAGGACGAAGGCCAATTTATTTTTCATGCAATCGCAACGCCAAATGATGTATGTAAGTATGCACACCAATATCTCTGTTGTATTGGCAGTGATTCCTAAATTAACTACTTTTGATTCAATAATACTAGAACTAGAGCAAATAAGTACTAATTAGCGAATTTCGAAGCCTTTTGTAAATCCTATAGTCGTGTAAATTTGTTTGTCTAGATGGCCTAAACAATCTATTAGATTTCATTAGAAAGGACTCTGTTAAAGCTTATCTGCACATGTTGTGTTAGGATTTTGTCTTTACCCTTTGCTAACACAAGCCTTTCATCCCTTTGTTCCCAGGCACCCTTTTCGCATGTTTCGTGGTTGACTTTTATAACTCACAGTTTGGTACTAATGATTATAAGGAATAATTATTATATTATTATATAATATATTATTATATTATTATTATAATTATAATTATAATTATGGTGACAGATGCATGATTCTTATCTGACAATGTGCTCTGTGCCAATTACCGAAAAAAATAAAGCCCTAAATAACTGATATCTAAAGAGTTTAGCAACATGTATTTAAATAGATGAATTTGGGCTCAAAAATAGAAATTCTATAATACAACTAGTACAATATTGTACTTTTTTTAATCGAACAAGCCGTATATTTCAACAGAGTTACTTTTCTTGATTCCAGGCACAACTTTAAGGTGGTTGGCAGTATATTTGATGTTAATTAGGTATTAATCACGGTTGGTATTTCACGTTTTCTTTATTTGTCACATTTCCTTCATATCTGCCAAGCAAGGTATACAAGAACTATATAGCAGTACCATGCTATACAAAACAAGAGTTCCAATGAAATATGGTACTTTCAAAAATTTTAGCACAATGTATTTTTTCAGAGCTTTTACCACAATAAATGTATAAATGTAATTTTAACGGAGTTTAGAACAGCAAATAAAATTAACAATTGTGTAATTAAAACTTAAGAAAAATTCAGCATAAACCTTTATTTTGTTTTCAATGCATGCACCTAATAAACTTGGACATTTTACAATGTACATATTTTAATGCATTTTCACAAATAAAAGCCAATATGAATGAAATCCGTATTTCGTAGAAGGTATGTACATAACAGATTGAAAATAAAAGATTTTCTATGTATTAGCCTCAACATCTTGCATGAACAGGACAATGCATTCTGTAAAAAAGTCAAATAGACTTCGAGTGTTACTAGACCTCTCAAACAATACAGAGCAATAAAGTGAGAAACTCCCCACACATTGAAACTATGTTTACTACTTATCGAGTTCAATGTGCGGATTATCAGTTGCGATGTAATGCACCTAAAGCAAAAAATATTCACTGAATCTCTTACTGACGAAGTAAAACACTAACTCACTTTCACCTACAAAGACACAAAACATGTTGATAATTTTAAACAGAAAATGATCATTAATTTGTCATTTATTTTCTTTCTTTTTTTGTGGACCACATTTCTAGTTTCTGTAAATTAGAGTCCATAAGAATCTCAAATTATTTTGGCCTAAATTTATACTAAACTAGATTCTAGGAGGAGTCTGCTCCTTCGTTTACAACAGTAAAATATTGGGTAGCAGAGTTTAAACGAAACCGTACGAGATGCCAAGACGAGCATCGCAGTAGTCGACCAAATTAGGTGACGATTCCAGAAATGACGGAGAAAACCCACAAAGCGGTACTGGGTGATCGTCGATTGAAAGTGCGCGAGCTAGCAGACACAGTAGGCACTTCAAAAAAAACGGTACATCGCATATTATCATGGACATGAGAACGCTGTGTGCAGGATGGGTGAAGCGTTTGTTCTCACTCAAGCAAAAACAGTGTCGTGAAGATGTTTCAATTGAGTATAGCGAAGTTTCACAGCACCAACGCAGAATTTTTGCGCCGTTTCATAGCCATGAATGGAACATGGGTTCATCACTTCACACTAGAGACAGAAGATAAATCTAAGCAATGAACTGAAAATGGAGAACCGGTTCCAAAGAAGGCGAAGACCGTTCCATCTGAAGGCAAGGTCATGGCATCGGCTTTTTGGGATGCGCATATGATAATTTTTATTGATTTTTATGCGAACTTAGTGCAACGTTTCAGCCAAGAAATTATGTGTGGTTTCCTTCAAGACAATGCACCAGCTCACAAATCTATTATTGCAATGGTCAAAATTAATGAAATAAAGTTTGAATTTCTACCTCATGCACTCTAATCGGCAGACTTAGCCGCCTGAAATTATTTGCTGTTGCCAGATTTAAAAAAATGACTCAGTTGTCAAAGATTCTCCAACGAGGAAGAAATGATATCGGCAGTTCATGGCTAATTTTAGGAGCAAGACAGTTCTGATTATAAAAACTTATTGAACATCGCTGGGAAAAGTGTATGGGGTTGAAAGGAGTTTATGTTGAAGAATAAATATATTTTTTCCAAAATTTTTGTTTTCTTTGTTGGGTCGGGTACTTCTAGGACCACCCTCGTAGATAAATTTCGAAGGAATATATTTGAATAATGCTGTTCCTTCAACAGAAAGTGAACTTAAATTTGTAGCCGTCGAAATCCAAACTGCAATATGCAATAGGATGCAGATGATTGGTTGAATAGCTGGAAGTTATGATTGTACATATTGTCTGAGATGTCATTTTTACCTTTAACATGCTAAACCCTATAACTATATATAGTAGTTTGTGCAACAAAATCGATATGATGTTTATAAGCGAGTGTGATATAGACTGGAGTTGCATGGTATACGTTTTTATCGTACACTACATCATAATTTTAGTGATAGTTAATTGTGTCAAGATGTTAGGTTTAACGATTTTTGTAAAGAAGTCTTTGCTTTTTTTAAGGTTTAATAAATGAGGAGTGTTCATGCAAAATCAGACATCTCCACTTTTGGCCAAAATTTAGTTTGATATGATTTCGTAGTGTTCTTAGTCGTTTGTATCGCTTATAATGCTCAGAATGATTCGAAGTCAGTTTTATCCCACAGTAATCTGAACCACAATATGGTCAGTTCAGTCAAATTCTACATATCCAATTTGAAAATTAAACTTAGTATATCGAGCAAAAGAGGACAGAAAATTTTTATCGAGGATATACCACACCAAGAAGAAAAAGGAAATAGTAAAGGAACTGAACTCGGCTGTGACTGTTTGAAAGACGTTGTATTTGTTGTTTCCTGTTGTATTCTTCATTTCAATTTGTCAATAAAAATATTTCATAGTCACGTTTTTCTAATCTCTTTTTCTCTTAAAAGAATAATGGATAGAATTAGGTACATGTGAATTATATGTTCAAACAAAACTAGACGCACTTGCAGCAACACTGTGTTGCCAGCAACACTTGCATTCACGCAAAATAATACATATCCACTACTTTTTTAATTTTTTTTTTATCAAAGGACGTACATTTTTCCATAACCATAATAGTATTAAAAATATTAGTTGCTATACTACTTGTCATATAAGTTGCACAATTATAATTGCAATACTCTTAGAATAAACTGTTTTTTTAGTTTTTCTCGAAACTACGTTATGTGGATATATCTGATTTTGCATTTTGCAAATATCAAGTAAAATCTTAACGTATGATAACAATTTAATGCCAGCTTTTTTCAGTTTTTAAGCCAAGTATTCATACACGGAAATATCGCTACAATATTTTGCGAAAATGTAGCGATTGTTTGAAAATATTTGAATCGAAACGTTTTGTATACATTCTATGTACAACCAACCACAGGAGTTTCGTTCAATTGGGTAGAATATGCTAGTATGTGTTCTACATATATCATTTGTATTAAACTAGTAACATTTCAGTAAAAAGACTATTACTATTGCATGCTATCTGACGGAGCTTATAAATTAATTACAAAACGACATTTCATTCTCGTAATTACATTATTGTGAAACGACATCATGTAGCTTCCAGGGTATACATATTTTCCACAGGTACAATTTTATTACAAAAGAAATGAAGCTACGCTGTACTTAGAATTTTACACGCTGTTTAATGGAATATTTGCATTAATTAAAGCTGGAAATTAAAATCTTTCTGTTCATTTTTCGATGCTTTCAAATGAAACGAGTTTAGAGATCTTTGTGTTTCTGTTGTTTTTGTTCTCTCCATTTTCGTTCGGTGTTTTTCAGCTTTCACTCAGTATTTCACTAGACATTTTCTCTTACAGTTGATCTTCTGAAGAATAACATTTTCATTAAGCAAAAGAAATCATGTGCGTGTAAAAGTGATAACACTATAAAGCATGATGTTGGAATACAATCTGAGGCAACGCTTTTTCAAATAATATCTACGATTCACATTAAGCGATATATGGCGAAAATTTAATATAGTATAACTTTTCTTCTATATTGTATGAATTTTGGTATTTTATGGGATATATTTTCTTCCTCGGCGTTCTTTCAATTTTAAGACAGCAATTCGAAATGCTATTTACCTGAGAATTAATTTAAAAAATATAAATTGTTACATTTACCTTCACCTGTGGCGAAATTGGCTTTATTCTGTAAATACTAAACAAAACAAATTGATTGTGACATTGCATACATTAAAAATGTGTTTCAATCCTTTGGATATATGCAAAGGCATCTGCCATCATAAGGAAGGAAGACCAATTTGGGATATAGGTATATTTGCGTATTTGTAGTCAATAGCTGTACGTAATTTCTTAAAACATTGCATGCTGCCAAATCCCGGCTTATTCCGAAAAAATGTGCCAAAGCCAGAGAACTCTTACGGAACCATTAAGTATAGTAGTAGAGTACATACTTGTTTTGCACTAATATAATTAAATCTGTCATCAGGCTACAAAACGGAAAACCCACAAGGTACACATGGGATACTATAAACTGAATCCGATCTACATATCAGTCTGCGCCTTTCCAGATGACTTGATGAAATAAGAAAAACTTAGTTTTATGTGCAAACGACGAAACGGAACTGCAAGAAGACCATATGGAAACAAGAACTGAAGAAAGGAAACCTGAAAATCAACGCTTACAAAGCAAGTCATGTATATAGGTAAAGATGAACAATGTATAAATATAAAAGTCAACCAACACAAAACCGAACAATTTGATGCGTTGAGACATCTGGGAGTCCTTACGGATAGAGAAGGCAAAGCGGAAAGTCAATTTACCGACAGCCTTGACAACGCCTCAAAACTGTACCATAGCCTGGCCAATACGTTCCTGAGAAACAGGGCAATAAGTAGAAGCACCAAGATGACAGTCTATAAGACTATTTATAGGCCCATATTACTGTATGGTGGTGAGAACTGAACATTGACAAATCCGCTGAGAAGCAAAGTCTAGGCGAGGGATGTGAAATTCCTCAGAGCAGTAAAAGGTACCTACAACGCGAAAAGACAGAATAAGGAATGAGCTAGTGAGAGAAGAATTGGAGGTGGAGTCTATTTTAGTAGGTATCGAGAGGCTGCAATTGGGATGATTTAGTCACCTAATCAGGATAGAGGATGACAGACAGGTGAAGAGGATATGGGAAGCAAAACTGAAGACAAGCAGAAACAGAGAAAGACCGAAAAAAACATGGAACGACGAAGTGTCAGCAGCTATTCGGAAAAGAGGAACAACATGGATGGTGGCAAAGAACATGGCAAAAGATAAGGAGAGATGGAGCAATTTTGTTAATCATTATATAATAATCATGTTATATTTTGTCTATTTTTGAGATGTATTACTATGTAAGGTAATACCTTACACCTCCAGGTTGGGCTTAGGTTTTGATTATACAGGATGTATTTGAAATAAAAGTAAAGACTATGAAAACTGGAAAGTTATTATTTTATTAAACCTAAATCCAAAATATTTTGCACAAATTCCTTTCCAGACACGAGAAAAAAATGACAAAGATATTTATAGAATATTAATCACGTCACTGTGTTTTAACAAATATAACTTTTACTACAGTTAAATGATTTTCAATCGTTGTTCAAAGTAATTCCATAGATTAGATACATTTAAAATAACAGTTCCTTTATATTTTTTCTCCGATCGTATTTTCATACGTAATCACATTGATATTATTGAACTCTTCATTCAAACCTATTAAAAAAACTGACACATCAGCGTTATTTCGTAGCTTTTATAAAATTGACAGCTGTTTTTGCAATGTCTTGCGTTACTTAGATCGAGGTAAACATATTATCGATACATAGGCGGCGCATATTACAATTTATAAGGGAGACTAATTTTGGCACTCGTGTCGTAATTGAACAGAAATTTTTTAGATTTATATTCTACAGAATTGTATCTTACCATTCTTAATATTTTTTACTTTTATTTCAAATACACCCTGTATATGAATGTATCATTAAATCTGTTACTATTTCAGAGAAGAAATCATCATATTAACATCCAAAAATCCAAAACTATTTTCAGAAATTAGTTGCCTAAGCCAATTTTATTAAAGATACAATAATATTATTTGGGTATCTTATAATTTTATGTTTATTTTGTGCCGCAAAAGGAAAATTTGGTGCTTTAATATTAATCGAGATATAACACTTTCTTCTTCTTTGCGGGGTCAGAGTCATGCCAGCACCAGCATTTCGAGATTTTGAGTATGCTATAAGTTTGCGCTTATTTTGTATGGTTTTGTGTCGCAAAAAGAAAAGCGTGCCCTTTCATATTAACCGAGATTATAGGAGCTTCAGTTTAGAGGAACCGGAATCATGCCAGGTCCGGGTGTCTAACTCGCTATAATTCGGTTAATATGAAAGCGCAAAATTTTCTTTCTGCATCATAAAAGGCCACAAAATATCCACAAAACAGATAGCGTGTACCATGTTTCGATATGCAAGATTCTCTTTTTCGGTACAAAACGGCACAAAAGAAACGCAAAATGATAGCTTACTCCAATTTTCAAAATCCTGCCATATCCCCGGCCTGACCTACAACCGTTTAGAAACTAGGCTTGTTTGAAATATCGTAACAATAATTAACTCTATGTAAGAAAGCTACAGATGATCTTCGATTATCTTCCATGGATATTATTCTAGATTTCTATTGACGTTTAAAATTTCAATTTCGCAAAGTATTTGTGTTTCGTTAATATTTCTTCGGTATATTATTAACCGTTGGCGAAAACAACAAAAATGAAAAGGAAATAAATAATTAATACCTTAAAACTTCGTCTCATTAATCATGCAGATTGCGCTCAGGTGCAAATTGTGCAGAAATCTACTTCGCAGCGATGGAAACTGGAGTAATTAATCATTCAAATAGAATTATCACACGTCTTAACGAAGTTGAAGGAACGACTAAAGATGTAGGCTTTAGACTCTCTCTCCTACTGAATGCACGACTATTCTATCCATATTTAGTATTTATTTGAATATTGACAATTGAAGGTAAGAAAATATGATTCATTTCAACGACCTATTTTTTTATTTTCTGTGTAAGGTTTAGTATAAATAAACAATGGTATTTAACAAAAAATTACACAAATTTACCAAAAAATAAGATCATATTGGCTGCAAAACTTTGCTTAAATTCTACCTGTTTTTCAATACAACGACAATATATACATATATACAGCGTTAGTAAAAAGTCCCGGAACGGTCAAATAACTTTGTTATTTGAAAATTATGATTTCTGAAATTTGGTATGGGGGTATAGTTAATATAAATGCATTTTATGCAATACAGTTTATATTTTTTTCACTTCCGGTTTAATCGGCAATACGTCCAACTTTTTTTTTAAACGGAACGCCCAGATTTTTTTAACACTTTTGAATGCAAAATAAAAAACTACGCTCAGGAAGTATTAAGATGTTTATTTTTATTCTCAAGAAAACAGTTAAAAAATTAAAACAGTGTCCTAATACAGAAAAATCAAGATACCTGTCTATTCAGGTCACGATTACAATAATTGTTCAAAATGCTCTCCATTTACAATTTGACCGTTTACCTTTTTGTCAAATTGTAAATGGAGAGCATTTTGAACAATTATTGTAATCGCAACCTGAATAGACAGGTATCTTGATTTTTCTTGATTGTTCTGGGTGTTCCGTTTAAAAAAAACGTTGGACGTATTGCCGATTAAACCGGAAGTGAAAAAAATATAAACTGTATTGCATAAAATGCATTTATCTTAACTATACCCCCATACCAAATTTCAGAAATCATAATTTTCAAATAACTAAGTTATTCGACCGTTCCGGGACTTTTTACGAACGCTGTATATTTTTAAATACAATGGGTTCTCCATTATCTTCCGCAATAGCAAATCTAGTAATGGAGGATCTTGAGCATTAATTAAAGAAACTAAATGGTCATGTTGAATTTTACAAGCGGTATGTAGGTGATTGCATATGTTGCATACTGTTAGGTAAAATTGATAATGTTCTACGCACATTTAATTCCTATCATGATAAATTAAAATGTTTGGTTGAAAAAGAAAATCAAAATTCAATAAATTTTTTAAATGTTAAGATAATACATAATAACAAGAACATATAAAGAACAAATTGGTACATAAAAGACACTAATAGCAATGCACACTTAAATTACTTTTCAAACAATTCGATCAATTTTAAAGAAAGCGTAATTAATAGCTTCGTTCAGCAGGCTATTAAATTAGTACATCCTGAATTTAGGAAAGAGAATTTAAGCAAAGCTTGATCAATTTTAGACAAAAATATTTATCCAAAAGAGTTTTACGAAAAGTTAATTAAAAATTGTAAATATAACACAATTCCTTACATCAACAACTTACGTGACAAAATTAAATGCAAATTTAAAAAATCAGATATAAACATTACATTTACCCCAAATAATAACAGACAATATTACAAATTTAAAAACTAAGATTAAAAAAATAATCAACGTAGTTAATGTCGGATATAAATTAGAATGCAAAGACTGTGATGAATTTTACGTAGGTCAAACTAGACAATACTTAAAAAATGACCGTATAATCGTCAATAACGCATAACATAACCGCGGAAAATGCTTTGTCTAAGTGTTCTAAAGAATTAGGACATATCTTTGATGTTCGAAATGTTAAGGTTTGAGGAAAACAAAATGGTTATAAAAAGAGATTAATATTTGACATGATATACATTAAAAAAGAAAGCAACGTGGTCAATTTTAGAACAGATACTGAAAATTTAAATATTCTTTATAATAATTTAATTGCCTAATTACGCCTGAATTCTACTAAATTAAGCTCTTGACTAGGTTTTTTTTGTATATTTTTTCCTAGTCTTTGAACAGAATTGTTAGAGCTTGTCTTTAGATAATTTTGTTGAAAGGCATGACTAGATGTTTATTATAAGTAATCCACACGAATTAAATATGAATTGTATTCCACTGGCGAAGTTGTAACGAAATCCTAATGAATTGTAAAAGTTCTGGAACAAATTGATCTTTAATTGAAGTAACAGTATTTCAATTGACCTAGAGGTGGAAAAGTATCTGGAAAATAAGATAGGTAAAGTTTTGACTCAAGACTTACTTTTTGCATTTTCACAAAGTACCTACTTTTCTAGTTTCAAAACTTTTATTTGTTTACCTACATAGATACCTAGAACTTATGTACATGGGAACAACAGTTTTTTGTACATATACTTTTGAAATTTATGTTTTAGGTTTTCTTCTAATGCATTGTCATGTTCACAAAATGCATGCATGCATAATATAAATTTCCAAGTTACAATTCAGACAGTGAATATAGGGATATAAGGGGAATATAAGGAAATCCTAGTTCATCGAACAGAAATAAGTTTCGGGAGCGTTGTAGATATTTCGACGACAATAATAGCACAGGGGTAAGTAAGAATCGCCTCTCAATGGTCCAATACTCGAGACAACATCGATTACATTCTGGATGAACCGACGTAATACGCCATCGAAAGTTGTAATTTTAAAGAGGAACTACAGAGATTCGGTAAATTTCATTTTAAAGGAGACAAATAGAATAATGACTGACAAAATATTTAAAACTTCATTGTTTATTTCTAAGCTTCTACCCTCTGAGAATAAATAATTTAGAACTAGTATACGAGGGACAAACTACAATTATTGATAATAGAAAGATTGATATAAGTTTTTAGAATTTTTATTTTAAATATGTTCAGAATAATTGCCACTATTCACTTACCATTTCCTGCTTCCATAGTTGGATCAGCTGTGTCTAGAGATACTATCCAAAACAAAGACACTTAACGGCGACATCACTCTCTTCTTCTTCTTCTTCAACCTTTTCTCCATCAAATGTTTGGTGTATGAGACAACGCGTTGATGTGACATGATTCCCGTTCTTGGCCCTTTACCGAACACGGTAGGCAAACAATTTTCAACAAACCATTTAGCGCTAACAGTCTTCTGATCTTCTAATTTAATGGCGGCCACCAAATCCGTACTTAATTTTTTCATTGTTTGGTGTCTTTTCACCATTGTGGGCGTTACCTCATCCTCATGTATGCACACTCAGCTTCTCAACGAGTGGAAACATAAAAAAACTGTGCGTCTCATCGCCAGTTACAATTTTCAAAATGATTTGATGGCCTCCAGCGTTTAACATATCTAAAGTTTATTGGCAAATTCTAACATGTTCTCCTTTTTGTAAATCTGTCAGATGGTGAGGTACAAATCCAGGATCCAATCTTCAGATTGTACTCTATCATTAAATAGGTAATGTGGTACAATTTTTTTATAAGAGAAGCTTATAATATAGACTATTTTTAGGCACTATTCAACTACCTTATTTATTTAATATTATTCAATATTTTTGCTTAAAGGTACGTAAAAAATGCGCCATTTAATATCCTGGCTAGCTGCTTATAGGCACATACGCAAGAATATATATGCAAATCGTGGTACTGTATTTCAGCACATGGATACTATTACCTTTAAAAATGCAAATCCTGCCACCTTGGTTCGTTAAATAGGCGCTCGTAAACTTTAAATATGTCGCGTTATTATCTAATAACCCACAAAATTTCTGTCGAAGCTATGCCAGTCCCTATTTTATAAATACGAACAGTGACATAATGAAACACGCACCCCTCTATCTATAATTTACAGGCTCGAATACCTATCACTGTCATGGTGTCACGTTTCTTAACAGAAACACGTAGGATGAAAGACTTAAAAATCGGAATGAAATATAATGTAATAAACAATCCTAGGCGTTTACGCGAGGAATCTTCAATAACTTCTGGCTTTTACGGAAGTTTCACCTCATTTCCTGGGGGAAAATTCTATAGCACCGAAGAAATGGGAACACAGTTTTGGAGCAAATAGAATTAAATATTTTTTATGCATCCATAGGAAGCATCTTTTATATATGTTCATGTCAATGAATGAACTTGGGTTAGAAGCTGAAAATATGGAAAAGTCAATAGAAAACGTCCCCTTTCGAACCTCACCGTGATTGGTCACAAAGTGGTTAGATGAATTAATAAATTATACTAGTAAATCCACATGACACGTTATTTGGTTATTCGCCAGTTAATTGAATTACGACGACGCTAGTGAGTTTGCTGAAGTTTAGAATATTCCTCTAGTTAGTATAATTGTGTACCTGCTAAACCAGTGCTTCTTCTGAGCAAACATTTTGTCAGTTAGGGTCGCGACGATTTAGGTGGAGGCGCCGGTCACTCACATGGCAAGTTCAATTAGTGTAGAATTGATTTGTGACAATATAATACTGCTAGTAGTACTGCAACTAGTATATTAGTTCAATGATTCACTCTGTAGTGAAAATTGTGCGTGTGCTGTGTTAATAAGAAACACATCCCTGTTTAAAAACACAATCATTGTTGCCAATTTACACATTGATTTGTGAAAATGGGCATCCAGTAATTATTTCTGTAGTTGCAAGAATGTAGACGTTTGTGGAGAAATAACTGATACCATATGACAAACAAAGTCGTACACAGAGACCGCGAATAAATTTCTCGACATACATACATAGAATGTGTAGTTAAATATAATTGAGAGAAATTATATCAAAAAAGAATTCGTACAAAATATTGGTATAAACATCTTACCAATTTTGCGATACCATCTAATATAGTCAAATTTTGGCTTAAACTGTACGAGGCAACTCTTTAAGCTGACGTTTATCCATTGCATTACAACCATTTATATGATTATGTAATTATGGAAATTATATATTGAAGAATTAAAAGTTCTCGTGTTTTTATACCAGAAAATTTGATTAACCGAAACTCAAATTTCCATTTGTCGGTACACCGAGCATTCGGTCAGTCAATTATCTTGTTCTTAGGGCTGCGAATATAGGTGTTCCGCTTATACAACTGACCTTATTGCGGTGGGCGTTTTCTACGGTTCACTTGAACAATATAGCAATTACGAACGTCAATAAGCTACCATCGTTTCACAAATTAGAATAGTTACGACCTAGTCGACAAAACGAAAAGATGTAACATTATGTAGTTTGGTATAAAATAAGAAACAGCATTAAATTAAAACAAAAAAGAAAACAATACATATGTGTGTGTGGAGTAACTGTTGCTAATGTATAGCATATGTTTACATCAATGTAAATTAAATATCTAATGCAAAACTTGCATTTATTTCCCTCACTTGAATATACGTACATAAGTAAGACATTTGCGGAAACTCAAAAATAAAGCTGAGAAAAAGATTAACCTTCGAGCGAGCGCGCTGGCGTAAAATTTACGACAATATTAGAAAATTGCCTGTCCCACTCTTAAATCGAGCGCAAGCGACTCGAGCTATCTTATCATCTAACATCAATCTGTTCTGGATGTCTGTACGTGTTGTTCTATTTGAATTGTTTTCATTTGATACATAAATTCCAGCGTCATAAATTTTGCTACAAAAGGTTTCCTTTTATTACTAGGTGCTTGAGGTTTGATGATAGAACCACCAGTCCTGACAGACGAGAATATGACAAACTCCCGGCGATTCGCAATTTTTTTGATAATTTTGTACTTAATTGCAAATCGTTCTTCAATTTGAGCGAGTATACTACTATTGACGAAATGCTGCAGCCTTTCCGAGGCTGCTGTAGTTTCGCTCAGTATATTCCAAGTAAGCCTGCCAAATATGGCCACAAAATGTTCGCTTTATGCGACGCTTTGACTTTTTATACATTTAGTATTGAAATATACTGCGGTAAGCAGCCAAACGGTCCTTTTGCACTTTCAAATACTCCATCGAATACTGCTAATCGTTTTATAGATCCAATAGAAAACTCAGGGCGAAACTTAACCTAATTGGTATCCTAGTGTGCCGCTAGCGGACAACTTGCTAAAAAGAAAGATTACACTAGTGGGTACACTAAAGAAGAATAAAACCGAGATTCCAATAGAATTTCAGCCGCGAAAAAGCAGAGAGGTCGGATCTTCCATTTTCAGATTTCAACAAGACAAAACACTTGTTTCATTTGTGCCTCGTAAAAATAAAGCCGTAATACTTCTGTCAACTTTACACGACGATGACGAAATTGATCCCGACACGTGCAAACCCCAAATTATTTTGGACTATAATGCAACAAAAGGAGGTGTTGATACTGTCGACAAAATGTGAGTCCTCCAAAACGAGGTGTATGTCCATTATGCATCGCAGAAAGGAAAAGATCTTCGACATCAATAGAGTGTAGTCGTTGTAACTCCTTTACTTGTAAAAGGCATTCAAAGGTCGAAGTTGTTTGTTACACTTGTACAAATGAAGATCATGCAGACGAACCACAAATTTATTAGAAACTTTTTTTGTGGTGCTTACAATTATTTACTTACAATAAATAGTTATGTTATATGTAACATTGTTTCTTAATAAAATTTATCGTATTGGTTTTATAATGCTTTATATTACAATTTCCTTAAAAATTAGTATGTCGTAAAATTTACGACACGCGCCAGCTCATGTAAAATTTAAGAGCGCGCCCGCTGAAAGGTTAACCGATGATATTTCCAACAAATGGAACAGCTTGACCTATCATTTATCAATGTACAAAGCTCAAACAAGCGCGAATAATACGAAACAACAACAAAAAGTGTGGAAAGTATCGTAAACTTAATGCATCAAGTGGTTTGGGAGTAGAAGTACAATAACCGATATAGGAAAACAGGGTAGCCAAAGTCGATGTAATGTGTAGTTCGAGATGGCCCAAATTCCGATTTAATCGAGCGCATAGATTCACGAAAATGCGTAAATAATTGAATGATTTATACATCATCAAGATATATGTTTTATAGTGCGGTATATGTTTTTACTTAAACTTTATTGAGGTTTCTTTCCAAGCTATTTTTAAGCATCTTTTGTATGAATTACGAGAAAGAATAAAGATATAGAGACTGGCAGTAGAGGTCTCTAGACTACTTCAACTGTGTCATAATGTGTTAAGTAAATCATGCAATAGTTACTTATTACTAATAACAGCTCTATTATAAATTTCTTAAGTTAATCCGCAAACCGATAATAATTTTATCTTTTTTATTGTCCTTTCTGACTCTTGCCAAATCTACCTTCAGTATTTACGTTTCTATTAGAGATTTCAATAGAAAAAACATGAAACACTTTAAACTAAAGAGACATTAACGCAGCAACACTAACACAATTGTGAAGCAAAAACTAAAGTACAAAATCGACACAATCCGCAAGTTATACAGGAGTACATAAGGACAATGCATCTTGCACTAACATGTAGATTAATAGATAGACATGAAAGAAAAGTATTAGAACCACCTGACAACAACAAAAAAAGCCAACAACACAAACTGTTTCATCACATCTATAGAATACAATAATATTTTTGACCATTAAAACTACTATTAAGTTGTTCCCCTAAAATACATAAGTGCGCCTCTGAAATCGTTTACGTATTTTTGTCAGATTAAGCTTTTGCTTCTACTTGTAATTGCAATCACAATATTGCACAACTAATTTTAATCAAAAAGTCATAAAAATTACAGAGTTATCTATACACTGGTTAATAAAAGCGAAGTAGTAGATACCGAAAACAAGAGATAATTACTGCAATTGAAATATACGTGAAATTTTCCTTATAAATAAAACTGAATATTGAAGCAACATAAATCGATTTCAAATTAAAAATTATAGCTCTATTGCTGGTATGTACATTTTATTAGTACAATACATAATACTCTTGCATACATTCGAATTTTTATAATTATTTTTGAAACTATAGCTGCTACAAGTCTTTTTACAACATAGTTTTTACTAAATTACATATTAGCTGGCAGCTAGTTTGTCAACTAACCTACGGACGAATACCTTCTTGTGGGTGAATGATATTAAAAGGTTATATATACTTCTATGTGTTAGAATTCAGTGTGATAGAGAAAACAAATTATCGTGATCTTCTTTCACATAAATTAGTGCCAACATATTTGGTAAACAAATCATTTGTTTACCAGACCTGGAAGACCTATCGTTTTTTCTTCTTTTCTAACTTTCAGCACAGCTATTTGAACAGACAAAAAAACATAAAGTACGCAATACGCAAAGAACTGAATTCGACATTTATAACTGACATTGCAATTTTTAGTTATTAGACAATTCCTCTAATTTCCGAAAGAAGAGAAGGGATATACACTTATGGAAAGTAAAGATTGGAAACTTTCAATACGTTGTTATATGGAAACAGTCCAATCTTTACTTTCCATGAGTGTACGTACATATCTATACAATAGTAATAGGTTCATTAGGTTCAATTAGTAATAAGTAGTTAAGATTAATGCTGTGGTGTTTTGGGTAGTTCCATTTAAAATTTTAAGTCCGTCAAATTGATTGGTCACGTAAACCTAGTATTAATATTGGAAATATGTATATACAAACATTTGCTATTAACCATCTGGAATACCTGCAAAGTTAAGACGACTCATAGCGATGACGATGAAAGACACAAAAATGACGGTTAAGACAGTAAAAGGCAAAACAGGAGTGTTTGAAATTAATAAAGGCAAGGTGATGCACTGTCGGCAACATTGTTTAATCGTGTACTGGAATATGTAACCAGAAATTTAAATAGAGGCACGCTGAGAAAAAAAAGGGGGGACAGATAATAACATATGCAGATGATATCATACTAATAGCAAAAAGAAGGGATATACTACGCAATATGCTAGCGGAAATAGCATGGGAAGACAATAGAATGGGATTAAGGATAATGGAATGGTCATTTTGGTCATATTTGGCTAGTATTAGAGCTCGTACATCATCATTATCATATATGCACTATGGTGACAAAAAAGCTTCGACACCTGCCGGTATGTGTGACCTATTTTCTGATTTTTTTGCATCTGTGTTCGAATCGAATAAGTCCCCGTGTCTTATTGAAAGCAAGTGCACCAACAATTCATTCCAGATTGCTTATATTACTAGTCAGCAAATTTTGGATGCTCTCAATAGTCTAGATGTTAACAAGGGACCTGGCCTGGATGGGATACCACCTGTGTTTTTGAAAAATTGCAGTGAATCGTTAGTGATACCCCTGTGCTTACTATTTAATAGATGTCTGTCCCTTGGGCGGTTTCCAAATGCTTGGAAGGTGTCTCAGGTTTTTCCCGTTCACAAAGGGGGGGATAGGCATGACATGAGAAACTATAGACCAATTTCACTTCTAAACCAGTTTGCCAAAATTTTTGAAGCTATTTTAACTAAAGAAATATTTTATATGATAAAGAACTCACTGTCACAATTTCAACACGGCTTCTTCAGCGGGAGGTCCGTCCTAACGAATCTAGTTCCATTTGTTCAGGACGTTTACGAAACCTTTGAGCGGGGCGCGTCCGTCTCTGCTGTATACACTGATTTTTCCAAGGCTTTTGACAAAATACATCATCCTACACTTATAACTAAACTTGGAAATTTTGGTGTGCATGGCAGATTGCTGCATTTAATAACGGATTATTTGACTGGGCGTACTCAATACGTTGTAATGAGCAATTGTAAATCTGCAATAACGGCTGTTCCTTCTGGTGTACCACAGGGATCGCATCTCGGTCCCATACTATTCAGCATATTTATTAACGATATGGGAGATTGTTTCCGTTCGGTCAAGTACTCTTTATATGCTGACGATTTAAAATGATACAAGGAGGTTTCAGGTATTGGTGAGTTTTTATCTATTCAATCAGACTTGGATAGATTTCCGGTATATTGTGACAAAAACAAATTAAGATTAAATACAAACAAATGTCATCACATTGTGTTCCCGCGGCAGACGACGCTCCCAAGCGCTGACCTCTTTGTGGACAGGGAGTTGCTGGGTGAGGTGGATTCTGTTGTGGATCTTGTAGTTGTCATGGATTCCGGACTGTCGTTTCGTAATCATGTGGAATATATATTTTTATTAGGAGTAACTAAAGATTTTCGTCATCATTCCTCCATTATTATGCTGTACAAGTCCATTGTAAGACCATTGCTTGAGTATGCGGCGACAGTCTGGAACCCTCTATATAAGAAACACATTCTTCGTATAGAAAAAATACAAAGGAAACTTATTAATGCATTAAATCATCGTTTTAATCAACATAGGCATTTTTTCTCTTACGAGTCAAACCTAACATTTTACGATCTGGAGTCGCTTGTTAGTCGACGCAAGTACTTTGATGTAGTTTTCATTTACAAGATCTTCAACGCTTTTATTGATTCACTATATACCTTGAATTATTGTAATATTAATGCTGCTCCTTATCGAGTTAGACGCCGTCATATTTTCTATTTTCATTACCAGAGTACTAATTATGCCCTAAATTCACCACTACCACGATGTATGAGAACCTATAATTACCTTTCTAGTAGAGATCCTTATATTGACTTATGTAATTATACCATTACCGCTTTTAAGGGTAGGATTAAGTTGTTGTTGCGTGATGTGTGCTAAGGTTGTAATTCAAGTGTCTTTTTTCTTTTTTTTTAATTTGTTAGTTTTTTTTTTCTCTTTATCACATTTACAATGTTAAATTGATTCACATTCGACTTCATTACATATAAAAACTATCTATAATTTGTGTCTCCTTGTAATTGGACTTCTTAGTCTGTTGGGAGACCTCTTTTTGTAAAATAAATAAAATAAAATAAAATAAAATAGAATTAACGGGAGATTCAACTCCCAAAACTATTTACAGATATTAGAGAACGAAATGCTGTCATAAGTTGTTGAAGTTTATCCTAATCATTTTATTTTTCAACAGGTTCCTAATTATTCATTATTGGAGTATAACAACTTATGTTTTATTTTATAACTTACAGGATAATTGTCGTACAGTACGTGTTGTGCAAGAATAGATAGCTGAGATAGAGATAGCAAGAATATTGAACTCTTACCATGGGTGTCCTATTCGAAATATTTTAGGGGTATCTTGTAAAAAAAAAAATAATGGATATTTCCGGCCAAGAAATGCAGAAGATTTGTGGGGATGTAGGAAGCATGACAATATTTCCAAAATAATTACGATATGGATTCTTTAATTTTGTATATGAGACGTAGATTTAAATGTATAGTTATAGCAAATGGTGCGCCTATTGATAGCTAGTAAGTATTGACAGCTTGCCAAGGTTGTGATGTAACTTTGTTAAATAAATATACCTTCCTTAATTATTGTATCATTTAGTTTTAAATGATCTGAAAAATAAAAAACGCCACTGGCAATAGCCTGTACAATGTATTGAAAAACTTAAAAAATTGCCTTATTAGTAATGAAAGACCGTGCACCTTTGGTCGCAACTGTACATTAAAACTAAATCAATAAAACATTCCCAGATATAAAATTTAGATCTTAAGGACACTCCCTAGATGAATATATTGAGAAAGAAAAACAACAAAGAAGCTAACTTTGGACTGTCTACTCAGCCTTAAAGATATGGAATATAACGAAACAGATAGGTATTTGAATCAGAACCATTCTATGGTGTTACCAAAAGTCACGTAAGAGCTCATCTCCAATAGTGGAAAACCGATCAATAAATTTTCCACTGATTGAATATTCCAAAACTAAGACAACCAAAGAACATTTTTCAGTATTAAGCTTAACTTCCAGCGTTATGGTCCTAACACCATCACGGCTTTACTCACTGGGGATACGGGAAATGTCACTTCAAGAAGATGGGTAACATGGCCAGCGATATAAGCAAATTTTTTTCCGAACACATCGAAACACGTTATGTGCTACTAAGTGGCGATAGCCTGCCAGAGGAACCACAACTTGGAACAGATATGTATAGGTACTTAATCCAGGCCGATGTCAGAGTCGTAGTCCTAAGATCTTAAGCTTCTTCAGAAATTTTACAAATCAATTGGGATTAAAAGATTAAGAATATTCACAACAGATCTTATTGGTCGCAATTAAGAAAGGCAAGCAAATGCGTGATCAACCCACTAGTCTTCTAATCTAATGTCGTGAAAAAAAGAAAATTTTATTTGTGTCAAAATTTTTAACAGACCAGTAGCGGAACACTGTAAATGGGATCGTAAAGAGTAGAAGATTAAAGGAATATTTGGAACACGAATTACAAACTAATTAAATTTTTATTTTCACAAACACCTGTTGAAAAATAAAGAAATAGCAACAAATATTTTGATGGTTTCTGTTCAGGAGAATTTTCTTTCGTTCGATATGTTGTTACAACATGTTCGTAAGTTATCGCCAACATACAGGCATTATTAATTTTTCCCTGCAGTCTTTCTTTTTGTAATTATCTTAATTTCACACGTTTGTCGATTTTTAGTGGATGTACTTGTATTTATAGCCATAACTACATTAAAGTAATAAAACGGGTTGAAATCGCAGCGAAATCTTATACTTATTTCCTTTTAACGGCGGAAATAATTTATTAACTATCGATTGCCTTGCAGCTACTCCATTCGCTTTCAATCTCGCTTAAAATTATAAGTAAAATTAATAAATGCTCGTAGATACGGTAACTATTATATACCGACGACTTCGTAGTATAGACGCTCTATCGCTAGCAATAAATTGATCTGTTACTGTCTCATATAATTATGCTAATTTTAAGCCGGAGCATATGAGTTGCAAGAACGGTTATTTTCGATTATCAATCGCTTCTGGCGTCTCATACTTAGATGAGAGTAGCGATCAACGAGAAAAAACTCATTAACGTAGACGCCATAATTCAAAGTTAGATAGCTGGTTGGTTCCGGGCGACATCGTAATTTCGTACGTTCCTGAACTGTTCGCAACTAATGTTGATTAATGCGAAAAGATATAATCGTAGTCAACTATTTGACATGGCACCATCTGTTTTGGTGGTAAGATATTTTAACGGGGATGTGAATAATGTTAAAGGTAAGTGATAAATTTACGGTAGTTTACAAAGTATTTTATTTTTGTAATATATAATATTTCTATATTACTT